>JACXGI010001468.1:0-43148 GCA_016801175.1 Esox masquinongy | reverse complement strand
CAGACTTTGGTTCTATTTGAACACTAGCTTTGGTTTCTTTAGTGGATTCTGGTCCCTTGGGCTTTCTTGATGATATGATAGCTGACAGGGTTTTAGGACGCTCCAGTGCCTCCTCCATAAGGGTATTCTGGTCCTTTGCTGGGGGCACCTTAACAGGTGGTTTGTCAGCAATCATGGCTTTCTCAATTTCTCCAGCATATTTTTCCTTCTTCAATTTGGATGCATCTTCGATCACCACTGTTTCAGTTTTGATTATTTTTTCAATAATTTTCTCAGTGACAACACTGTCATCGCCATTAAACAACAATAATGAAGAAGTGCTCTCAGGTTTGAATGACACAGGGGGTTCAGCTGTGAATTTGGGGGTTTCCTGGAGGATGGCCACTTCTGCAGCTTTCTTAGGTTCTGGCAGCCCCTTCAACTTCTCTTCTTTTTTCTCTTTGGTAGTGGGCAGTGTTGCTGGTATGACTGGCTTGCCGGGGACAGGTTCAACAGAGACTTTCAGGGTCCCCTCAGAGTTGGTCACCGTTTCAGCTTTCTTGGGCTTCTCTTTGCCCACTTTAGTGGAAGAAGATTCTGCTGAGACCTTCACTGCCCCAGCTACTGCAGCCCCTGCTACTGCAGCTGCAGCTACTGCAGTTTTAGAAGAGACAGACCAGTTGCTGACCTGTGAATCATGTGTTGTAGTAAACATTTTCTGCACCTGGGACCTTTCTGTGTGGACCTTGGTGGTGATCTTCTCCTGGGAGGTCACCGCCGGTTTACTGCTTCTATCCTCAGCGGTCTGAGTAAAGGTAACCGTGGAGACCCTCTTCACCTGACTTTCCTTTATCACTGAAGCCTCAGCACGGAAACCCCGTCCCTTCCCGAGTGGAGGCTGGGCCTCAGATTCCCATGATGGTCTTGGTCTGACTGGCTCTGCAGACACTGGGCGACCTCTGAACCTTGGCGTCCAGTCAGAGCCTTCCTCCTCAGCTGTGACCATCCTCCTATGACGGTAGCCCTGGCGCTCCGCCATCGCCTCCCGACTCTCTTCCTTGCCAGGTTTGGGGACATACGATGTCGGGCCCTCCACCGATTGAACCCCCCGCGTTGCCCTTTGGACGACAGGCAAGGTGGCCGCTGAACGACGAACCCTCTGCAGGGAAGAGGGGACGATCTCAGCCGGCAGACGGAGGTAGTCGCGCAGGTACATGATGCCCTCGTTGGTCAGGTACCAATAGAAGTGCCTCCAGGCGAACGTCTCCTTCACATAGCCCCTGGACTTCAGGGAGACCATGGCACGCATCACCTGCAGGTTTCCAACACTGGGGATCTCCGGGTGCTTGGTCTGGGGCCGCTTGTCCTTCTTGGCCACCATGACACCGTCGCGAAACAGGAGCTCGTAGATGGTCCTCAAGTCGGCCAAGGGCATCACCATTCCGGCCACCATTGTCGCGCTGTGTGTGCGCGTTTGTCTCTTCAGAGTATGGCTAACTGCAAAGCTGGAGCCACTCCACCAAGGAAGAATGAATTACAGGATGACCTCACTCCTTGTTCTGTGAAAGGGTCCAGTGGCAAAACCAGCTGCCACGTGATTTTCAATCTAATCAACAAAAAAATCCTCTTTTTCTTTTTTATCACTTCTTTCTTCAATCTCTTCTGGTTTGCCTTTGAGAATGTAAGAATGAAGCTCTAAGAAAAATGTAATGAAAACTCCAGAAACTAAATCAAAAGAGTACTGTTCCTCTCTTTAGTCTGAGTTCCTTGGAAGTGAACAGACTCCGGTCTGGCTCATGCAGCGGCAGTGACAGGAGTGTGTGTAGGAGGGTGTGTTCAAAAGAGAGGCACACTGCTCCAAACGACTCCTCCTACCTTCTCTATGCAGTTGAGGAAAAGCTGGCATGGAAAAACAAAAAGAAAGATCTTCGAAATAAACACACTCAACGACAGAAGGCCAGAATGAATGATGACGGAATAAAAATTGCGAAATGGAGTTTACGGGGTAGGAAAAAAAAGAAGGAGAAGTTAAATGAATGGAAGTACCCAACAAACCTCTTTAGTGCTTGAGCACATGCAAGGCTGTGACTAAAAGGTGACGCCCACCAAAATGTGTGTTCACTCACCGTCACACAAACACAGACTTATACACACCCCTCAGTGCTACATAATGGTTCTATGAGTGGGTTGGACCAACATAGATTAGCTAAAAGGAGGAAGCCTTCAGGCACACCGTGTTATCCCAGAAGCACTCCAGGCATTTACTTACTAGTAGCTTGACGCTCTCTACGACTCTACACATTTCAGATCCAGTATCACTGCTTGTTATTTGCCCTACAGACACACAGACATACTCACATGCACAGTGAGAGTATCTGCCGGCAAACTGCAGATCTCTTGTCCAAAGCCTTTTTTATTGTGTTGTTTGACATGATACAGAGCTTATTTGAGTGATAGTGAGATAGGCAATAGCTACTGTAACATGGAAATACGCTATGATGTGTCCGACTGAAATGTTTTGACAAATCAAACACTGTTTACAAGCCAAATATGCATATACATATATTACTCAAATACCTAATCAAACAATTTTCTCAACACTATTACTATCAGTGATTTGTTTGGATTGTGAGTCACCACAAGGTGGAGAGGAATTACAAAGGGACCCACCAGCATGTGCCAGCGCAGCCCATTAAGTGATGCAACAGGTTGCAAGGACCACTTTTCCCAAATTTCAAACGGCTCACATCAAGGGTCCATGCCCTGATATAGCCAGTGAACTCCTACTACTTCTGACTCAACTGTAGCTATAAAGAGCCTGTACATTACAGCTAACCTTTAACAGCTCTCAGGAACATGATATCACATTACCTTCCCGAGATCACTTCTATCTCTACAGAGCATCTGTCACGTCCACTCATCTCTTATTGTGTCAGAAGGAGTCTCTGTGCTGTGGTTTTAAATTGGTGGGTCGGCAAACAATTTTGACCATTTTTTAGGAGGGGTTTGAATAAGTGTCATGAAGAGAAATACTCCTGTCCGAATTTAAACAACTAATACAGAAAGCGTGCCAAATTTTTAATAAACATAAACTTTCACATATTTAAATGTTTTTTTGAACAGTAATTTCAATATAGTGCTATATATAGTGCTCAATATAGTGCTCTTGTCTAACTTTATTACTACATTTACTGCCAATATGGCATTTTCAAAAAAGCACTCCAGATAGCATTTTGGCCCCACAAAAATGTTGAGGCATACATTTGGTTGCAACTGATAACCTGATTCTAATTGGGTGTCGAGGCAAACCAGTGAGAACCACTGTTCTACAGGGAAAGGGAGATGGAGGCAGATTATTTGATATTTAATCTAAATGTCTATACATTTTTTTTACACATTTATCAGGTCTATAAAAAATTGTAGTGAAACTCATAGATAAATGCTTTGTGGTATGATAACATAATAAAACACAATAAAGCCATGAAAAAAACATTCTGCTTTGGCTGCTTTTACCCAGGTAGACCAATTTGGATATTTTTCCACAAATTGGTCTTTGAACCACACAATAATCTCTGTACATAATCTGCTGATTTGATTGGTCAAAATACCAATGAGTGGAAAATAGACATCTGACAACTTCCAACCACACTGCAGTCAGATCAGAAACTGAAAACTGTTTTCTTTTCTATTACTATGGTAACACTTATACAGACAGTGTTCCAGTTCAGAGAAAGTCAAATCTCCTATTTCAGGTTTGCAGTGGGCCATAAATATGTTGTTCCGGCCAGCTGGACTAGACTGTCACTTCACAAACAGCTGTCTCTAACAGTTAGTGTTGCACTCTCAGCCAAACTACACAACATTAGGTGCAAGTCAACGCCAATCAAGCCATCAAGTCTAAATAATTACCTGTAATAACGGTCATTACATCTATCGTATTTGAGACCGCAGACAGCTTGTTAAACCTAGCTAACTGCCTGAAATTAAAAACCAGGGCATCATTAGAAACCTGCTACAACAATGGGATACTTCATGTACACTAGTCCAAATAAATTGATTGTAAGCAATATACAAGCAAAACCCATGAAATGCCTTAGCGTGTTTGGAATAGTTATAGACTGTGTGGGAATGTGAGATTTTGTGTGGTTTGGGATCAACATCGTTCAACAGGCACATGATGATTTGAGCTGTTATAATCATTAATATAATTATTAATGCTGGTAAACAGAGGCGTTGCTAGGATCACAATACATTCGGGGCCTATGCCCCCCCCAGGACAGAAAGTACAGGGTTTTGAATGTACATGAGGACATTTTCAATGTACATGCCAGCGGCCTACACGTCTACAATGTCATAATGCGGGATCGGAATTATAGATTAATCGATCAGGGGCTATTTTTTTATTATTATTATTATTTTTGGTCAATTTGAGATCCGGGGCTATTCATAAAAAATCCAGGGCTACAGCCCCGGACACCCAGGCTCAACGACGCCACTGCTGGTAAAGTCCGGCGAGCAATGAAAAAGGACCTCTGTTTTGTCTGAGATGCATCTGCTCAAACAGTCGGACTGCGAACACAATTCCTAGATAAACAATGTTTGGTCAAGGCTTCACGATCCGTACTGTTGAGCACAAGAACAGATTAACAGCATTGGTTGGTTTTCAGGAGAGAGACTATAACCTGGGCGGGACCATAACCTGGGCGAGTTACAGGTCTTTACAGGCACTCAAAACTAGGAACTCTTTCACAAGGACAGGAAGGGATAACAGCTAATAGGGAATGCAGGCCTACAGCAAAAACATTCCCTGTGATTACAAAAGACAGACAATGGTTCACCGTGGGCGTGCTACGGTCTGCCTGAACAGCGGGGTTCAAGGTTGAACTCCTACATGATGCACATTAAAAGGAATTATCCTTTGAAGGTTTTAATTAGTGAACTGTTGCACAAAAGTTTTTACTGAAACTGTACATCTGCTTTCAACCCTAAGCCACTGCTTTGTAGGGGTGCAGGGGGCGGAAGATTGGTTGCCTAAGGACCAATAAGGTTACCTGCGTTGCTCTTGGGGCAGAATGACGCATGTATTCACCATGTCGACTCGGGGATTGGATAAGATATACTGACCCGACACAACTAAGCGCTATACAGTATAGGCTACCTGCCTCCCAATAAAGGAACAACTGCATTCAGCAATGCATCAGGATCTATCATAATATAAACGGACAGCTGACCACGTACACTAACATGTTTAAACATCTGTTAGCAATGGTTTCAGAAACTAACGTAAAAGTACATGAAACAGCACAGTTTGTATCCACATGTTCCTCAGACTCTGGGTAGGTTAAACAAATAGATCTGATGGACAAAATGTTGCACTACACCTTTAATATCATCGGCCACTTTCACCATGCCATGCCCCCGAGGTGTGCCTCCCGTGCCCGTGCCAACGTTCCTCATTCAGGATAATTTGTGTCAACATACTCTGCCAGTCAGTAGAATTTCACTTACGGTTTATACACAAAATCAGAATTAAACATCCGTCGGCTTACAATGGCCTACGACCTGCATACCTGGACCCATGTATCTCCCTTTTCACAAATCCATTAAACTATAACACAGCTGACTATATGTTTTTTAAAGTGTATTAATGGTTTGCAAGGGCTTGATGTTGGCTAAGGTTGCCATTAATAAAAGGTCCATAAACCAAACGGTGTGGGAGGAGAATCCACTGTAAAGACGGTTTGTTGTCTCTGAACTACTGAAATTGGACAGCCTAGTGGTGAGAGCTTCACTAGTAACCAGAAGATTAAATCCCTGAGCTGGTAAGGCTGAAAAACAATCATTTTGACCTTGAGCAATACAGGCACAACCATAATTGCGCCTGTAAGTAGCACTGGATAACTGCTTCTGCTACATGACTAAAATGTATTTGTAAGGTGTAACTACAAAACGTTTGTCTTTATGACAATATGTGGGACGGGGAGTAAAAGAACAAGGTAATGTGAAACCGGAGAGAGAGTCGACATCAGACGCCAGTGCGTCCAGCCAGATCCGGTTCCTGGTTAGTTGGCTGGGATGTGTCAGAGAGTCCACTCTGCCCAGAATAGACATGTCAGCACCCATGTCAGGGGGGCAGTCTGGGCTCCGTGCCCACCGTAACGGCACTGTGCACTGGGGCTCAACGGCCCGTCCGAGACACGTGCCAATTGCCGGCCCACTTTGATATCAAATCCAGAGCCAATACAGCCCTTCAAAGGAAATCAAAGGTCATCATTTATTTGTTTGCGACCAGTGTGTTTTCAGTGGTAGACTCTCACTCACGTCGTCCTTGCGTACCTCTCTCCTATTCTCTTCAAAAACCCATTGGAGGATAAGGTCAGAGGGGAGGGATCTCTGCCTTCTCATCCAATGGGTTGTGATATGGAGAGGAGGGGAGATAATTTGAGGAGTATGACATTTAGATTTTCTATTGTGAGTAATAACTCCAGGAATGACAGGAAGCTTAAAGTCATGTGGCCGGCAGATATAATTATACCAGCTGATAAATCACCCAGACCCAGAGCCCCTGTCTCTGGGAGGAAGTCCATTGAGGTAAGTTTGTCTGATCTCAGTTTGAGAGAAAATAAAGAGATGTCTGAATTTGTTACCACTGACAACATCTCAAGACTTCGCCACCGGATGCTGACTTTGCCAATGAAATATTAGTGTTCTTCTGTGAAATATACAACAAATCAATACCTGGTTGTTAGTTCCCTACAGTACGACAGCCTAGCTAACCCATCAGTCTTCAAATGACTAATAAGATCAGAGATCATGTGGAGTCCAGATGAACAGAGTTAGAGCTGAGATTTATAGCTACAATACTTGTGGAGATGCATTTGGCACTAGCTCACTTGAACAAGAATGAGTTAAGCTTCCCTCCCCTTGATCAGCCAATGCAGCGCAGGCTTTCTAACAATGAATATTCAACTGAAATGAATGATGCCTACTGAGTGCTAGTACAAGGGGAATCTTTTGGGGTATTTTGTTCTGTTAAAGTAAGCATTTGCAATGAGGGGAACTTCAATTTATTGTTGGAGGTCAGGAATTGAAAGCAATTCACTTGCACCAAAACAACCAATCATTTGCAATTTGTATTTACATTTAAACTGCAAATACAGAAATTGTAATGAACAGACATCGTTAACCAAACTAAACTTTCACTTTTGCAATCAGTCTTGTCAGGGAATCCAACTACTCATTGGCAGATAGGCCTTAGGTTGGAATCCTGCTAAAATGGGCTTGTAAGGTTTTGTGTACTGCTCTGTGGACATACTGTAGGCAACATGTTAACAACCCCAGCTGCTTTTGTGCTTTGGCAGCTTTTCAGGATAACCCCTTGGTTGGGGACAAGCATCCAGCTGTCCACTCTGAAAAAGGGCTGACGCATGTGAAAAGAACCTCTCAACTAGAAGAGTACTGTAGGCAGCTGGAGAGAGGGTTTTACTCCTGAACCTGTCAATCGGCCACTAAGAGAGGAAAACGTATACTCACTGGTGATAGGTTGGTATTAAAATTGGTGACTATAAATGCTTTGATTTAATATTATTATTAAACTTAATAATTTAATAATAACAGTCTGTACATTTTGCCCATATAAAGCCTAATTCTAGACCCAAAAGGGACGGTTTCTCTGACATAGATTAAGCTTAGTCTATAGGACTGAAAAATCAAGGTCAAAGGAGATCCGGCCCAAAATCATAAACTATACAAGAAAAACCTGGAGAGAAGGTAGAGCTCTGCCGGTCCTTATCGTCATGGTAAGAGTATTTTACATTTGTACCAGGAAACCTAGGTTAAAACTACAGTTTCACAGTCACAGATTAATCCTAGTCCTGGATGAAAAATCTCCAAGCTCAGTGGAAAATATCTATGGGAATACAATTTTAATCTTGGACTAAGCTTAATCTGTGTTCGGGAAACTGCCCTTTAACGAGCATACTCGGGGTTTGGCTAGGCTTCACCTGTGAATCAGAAGTATTCAAAATATCCTATTTTTACATGGTTTTATATGGTTTGATATTATCCACATGCGATAGGACAGTCTTGACAGCTTGACAACAATTTCCAGAATTGTTGGTCAATTGAAATGCAAGAGGGCCAGGAGCATTAGATGAACCTCAGGCACAAATCAGGCAACTCAATTGGGGCAATCAAGAGAGATCCAGAGGACTTGGTATTCCTTGGCAGGGAGTCCATAACCATACAAAGAGAGGACAATGAGGTGCAGTGGAAGAGTTGGCATCTCAAGGTCAGAGTTGTCAGTAAACCATGAAAGGCCACTACGTATAAGTTACTGGAGAACCACAGGGAATTTTGTTGCAGACAAAAGACCAGTGTCTTTCTCATGAGCATACTAAAAGAAAGTGAGGAGGAAAAAAGGTGCCACTTGCATTCCACACATTGTGAGTATCATAAACCGCTGATTGTTCTCAGCTAATTGGTGTTACAAATCAACGTGGACTGCAGGGGAAGAAAGTGATGGCGTCTGGACAGAGGGTGTTGAGTTTGTGAGAGGAGAAAATATAGAAAGACTGAGAGAAAGAACATTTACACTATGTGATCGATGGCAGACCCCAGGAGATGTTCTGGAAACACAGCCAAGCAAGAATTGCCTCCAGACGCTGCCTCATAATTACAACAGCATTGGAATCAAATAATGGCAAATAATATGGGCGGTAAAAACAACCTTTATATAAGATGTAAGTTTACCAATAACATTCCTCTTCTCCAGTCACTTTTACTCTTTACGTGTAAAAAGCTTCACTTTCTACTGAAATGCGTTCACCTTTATAAAAACCATGCATTTCTGAATAATAGCCATCTTTGTATTACACAACATGAAGACAGTAGCTTTGATGTTCACGGTTGCTAAGAATCAAACACACATGGAAAAAACATAGATTGGAGGGCTCCCCAGCGGTGCAGCGGTCCAATAGCGCGTCATGACCGTCAGAAAGGGTGGCACAAAATGGGCCAAGCACCGTCCGGGTTGGAGGCAGGGATGGTCGGACATGGTTAGAAACCCTGTCTGTGTTTCTAAACTCCATGAGTCATGGATCACATTGACTTCTCCTTTTCCAGAGTGGAAAGAAATGTGAAGTCAGAGATGATCCCTTACCCACTGAAAACAAGCAACAGAAACAGCAGTGCACAGAAAGAGTGCCAAGTCACGCACGCGCTCCCTTCACTGTACTTTTCTAAGGAGCTGACATTTAGTAGGGGAAGATGGTGTGCTCCATCACCAACCTAACTATAACTACGCCCCCCCTGGCTGATACCATAGGGTTGCAGAATGGGCATCTGACTGATTAACCGTATATTAAATATCACACTACGGAATACATAATATGCAGTAGCTAAAATTAATTACTGGTCAGATTATCGTACAATGCTTCAATTCACAACCATATTTAAGTTTTAGGCAAAAAAGGAAGATCGATATTGGCCAAGAAACATTCACACAATGTTTCATTTAAAAGTGTGATGGTACATCGTGTACTCCCAGAGAAAGCAGGCAAATGCTTTGTGTGCTGTAAACAAGTTCGAGCAGACATAGGGATCTGATCCGAGGTCAGGGTGGAATGTGAAACAGTCCTTTTCATTCCAAAGGCCCTGTGGGAGTCACAGATTTCAAAACAGCCAAGCTCTGCAGCAGCCAAAATATAAGGATGATGATCCCTGCACTTTTGCTTCAGTCGGCATTAACCATCGACAGGCTAACTGTGGGGTCTGACAATCTTTCAATACCAATCTGTCGGTCTCTGCACTCAGCCCTCTGGATAGAACAGGTCTGCAAAATGTCATATTTTAGTCACGCAAAAAAAGAAATCAGTAACTGCGAGCTCAACTGCAATATTATTAATTTGAGGCATAAAACGTCTGTCAGACACCTAGCTGAGGGCAGTTCATGAACAGCACCAGCAAAACATATAGCTGCAAATATGATATAAAACGTGCTTTCCAATGTATGGGGTAAAACAACCAGGAAAAAATGTATTGAGTGCTCCGACCAAGCCGTCAGGGCAGTTTCAGCTTAATGATTTCTGACCTGTAAAAGTCCACGGGACAACAGAAAATGTAATCCATGGTTCTGCTTTTTTTCCACAAACTTCTGGAAAATGAACTTACCTTTCTTAGTGCTGCGCCAGAAGCGGTCTCCCAGCGGGTCACCAATTGACCTCTGAGCCATATGAGGGTTCCTTTGACCTTTAGGTGTCACCTCAGGGTCTCTTGGATCTATTCACTCAAACCTCTCCTACGCTCCAAAGACTAAATTAACCCTTTCACCACCTTTGCTGAATTACACCACGAAGGAACCACTCTTCTCCCCAGTGGGAAACACATTGTGCGACTTGAAGATCTGCAGATCCAAACGGCACGCCAGACGGGAGTAAGGAGCAGAGGAAGGGGTGGAGATGCAGGGGACAGAACAAGGGCTTCTTTTTATCTCCTGCCTAATGTGCCCATAAAGACAAAGCAACATCTACATAGGCCTACACCATAAATCGGAAGCCTTTGCCAGGAACCGACTTGTCTTACTCCTGCTCCCGGACCCGCCTCTCTCCCGTTACCCCGTAGCACATACATCTAAGGGAACCCACGCATTGTTCCAGAAACAACCCGTCAGTCCAGAGACACACACACACACACACACACAAACACACACACACACACACACACTAGACGCCTTGTCCACAGAGGCCTCACACATTTCAGCTTTGTTGATTAACACCAAGGCAGGACATTGCCATGGAGAGACAGAGAAGCAGAGAGAAAACTTGAGGAGGGAGAAGGGAAAGGAACAATTCTGTCCTTCTTTGCTTCAAACTCATTCGTTAAAAGCAGCAACACAGCATTTCAATACAGTACCCAGATTCACCCCACAGTCAATCTTCGCCTCTGTTCTACTCATTCCAGAGTTTATAGAAGAAAGTGTTTAGGCCTAAGCCCTGGTTGTTAAAGAAAACATTCCGTTGTTCTGCTGACAGTTGGAGGCTGAAACGTGTTTGGAGGGCAATGGGAGAGGGAGATAATAGATGGCGTTTTAGTGTACCTGCATCAATAATAAATGATTCCTTTGGTTTTCAGGGCCAGATGACGGATTGCCCACATTTTTGAAATGTTTAGAATGTTGGAAGATTAGATAGATAGATAGATAGATACAAACAGACAGACAGACAGACAGACAGACAGACAGACAGATACTCCCCACATTTGGTCTGGACAGAAACCATGCGTATCAGTTCCCTTAGCTGGATGCATTTTGAGGGATATGCTTTTTAAGACGGTGGAAACCAGTAAAACGAAAATGATGCACATATTTTACCAACAAAACAGAAAAAAGAATGCAGGCGACAGACCGGTCTCCCCTTGCTGACAGTACCTGTAATTATCTCTTTTGAAGTTCTTTCATTTAACTTAAGAACGGCTTTTACGCAAGCCTTGCACAAGCATGCAGAAACCACCTGTATCATTACCAAAGTGTTTTGCATAAATAGTGTGGAATGACATAATATAAACAAATTGTTTCACAGAGAAACTATTTGCTTAAAAGTACAAAAAAAATGTTTAAGAAATACTATACACTATATGTATAGTAACATTAATGCCCAATAGAACTTGATAAAAGGTTATTGGTTTTCTCTTGTATGAGTGGAAATGTAACTAAGATGGAGGAGCAGCGAGGAAAATGTCCGCTTTTGCTGGGACTGCCAGGCCTGTGAGTGCCAGCCAATGCCGGGCCCCGCCCATTTGCACCACCCAGAGCCAGCGGCTGCCTCCAGACCAGAGGGAAGTGTTTGGTCGACTGCATTGAAATGACTAAGGTGGTTAAACTACACTCCAGCAGAAAGGCGCAGCATAGGAAAAAGCTGGCCAACGATAAAGAAATAGGGAAAAGTGTCGGCCCCTCAAAGGCATCCCACGGTTAAAAACCAACAGCAGCCCTCAAGTCAAAATGGTGAGAAAGCAGAGGTGCAATAAAAACCTTGTTGGGAATGTTTGTGCTATGACTCAGCCACACTCAGCCACTACAAAACCACACGTGGGAGTGGTCAGGGTGATGCACAGGTTGCCATAGCAACCTCCGCCTGTAGACGGGACACATGCTATGCAAATACAGCGCTGTCCGTAGCAGAGGTTGATAGAACGTGGCTGTTCCCCCGGCAACCATCTCAGAAACAAAACTGACACAGGACACCCTTCCTTACTGGCAATGACTAAGGTAGAACCTGAAAATGTGAATAAAAACATTGCAAACTTGAAGAGGCTCGGCTATGGTATTAGACAGGCATCCTGACAATCAACTTTGTCAGCATTTAATAGACCAACACACACACACACACACACACACACTTGACCAAAAACGCAGCAGGAAACAAAGGAAACAAAGAGACAGCAACACAATAAGGTGATTTACTCTCCACATTTTGTCCATAAAAAACTCCATCTGGAGGGAATGAATCAGTTGCATTCTTTCCTCTGAGCGGAACAAGGGAAAAATAGCTTAACGCACTAGCGTTCGTAAAAGCATTTTGCTGTACTTTATTTACTGTGTTCGGGGCAGAGACAAGAAAGGGTCCTTTCTACTTCGACTCTGGACATCACAAGTGATTTGACTTTCCAACATTGTTATTCATTTCGCGCTATCATCAAATGGGACTTTCTACGAGCTGATCTCTCCACAACGGGCTCTTTATGATTCCAGGGACTCCGAGTTAACCACGGACTCCACATAACATGTAGGGGTGTGTCCGTTCTGCAGGCTTCAGCAGTAAGAAAGAACCAGAAAGGGAGCTTTCACTAAGCTTCCCACCTGAATCCTCTCATGTGTAGCTATCTTAAACACAATCAACAGATAAGGATTCTGCAGTACGGCTCCAAGGAACTACTTTAACCTACAGTACAGTGAATCACTCTCAGGGGTTGTTAGGTCTCAGCAGATGTGTGAAAAGCTGCCTTAAAAAGGTGAATGAAACTGAGGCGATACAAGTTTTAAAACAGTTGTTAAAAATGAAATAAAGTGTGCAGTGCCAAGGTTCAGTGAGAACATTCCTGGCTCCGTGCACATAAGAGACACCCTGGAGACCAGGGTTCAATACCTGTCACCACCCTATGATTCCCACTGTCAAAAGAACACATTTACAAAGCTAAAAATATACTTTAAGAAACTAGAATTTACACTCTCCTTTAAAATAATTAAAATGAGGGGAGCAAATAAAAAAACACATGAGTAAAGTAGAACCTATATTCTTAAAATACCATCGCAACTGTAGTTCAACATCTAGCGGCCTGATTAAGACATGTCAGCCTCTTGGGGAAGCTGAAAGATATATTTTATTTGTGAGGGGTCAACAGGGGATTAACTTCATGTGTATGGCCTACATGTAAGTGCAGTTCCTGAAATCCAAACCATCGTTTTGAAGATGGGTGACGCCCCAACCGGAGTAACTGACAGCTATGAAGTCGACTGTTGTGTAGTCAACTACCTATACAGAAGAGCTGGAGGGAGAGATTAACGGTTAATTTGTTTCTCAACGCAAAGGCTGGGCACAAGGACACTACGGGAAGTCCCGACGACGAGAAAAAGAATCACCTGTAGCTCAAGTGGAACAATGGTTCATTGGCGATGATAATATACAGGATATGCAAAAATGAAGAAACTTGGAAAAAAAACCTTTACCATGAGCTTCCATTTCAGTTGAGCCCATAGAAACAGAATTTCTATCTATTTATATGGTTCAGTTCTCAACTTCCCCAGTTTACTTTAATGGGTGGAGTGGATCTAGAAGTACTTGGATTTGCACATTTAGGACAAATTAAATATTTGTAAATTGTTCAGTCTGTGAATTTGTTGGTTCAAAATGAGTATTAACACAACATGGACAACATGCATGCCAAAAAGGTGACTTCTGTCAGAATTCACATCAGACTCATAAAGTCAACATTATAATGGCTTGGACTCATTGGCGGTACAGTAGTATGTCAAGCATCTATCACAAAGATTATCACGCCACAAGAAGAAAAAAGATAGAGAGGATAGTGCCCAAATGTTATGAAATAATCAAAGACTCCGATCAGATAACAGTTACTTGTTATCTATTCCTCAAGGCAGATACATCTGGTCTGGTAACGTGTTCAGCGGGATCCCTCTAACAACAAATGCACCACACCCACAGTTAATAATGCTGTAGAGCAATTAACATGTAAAATCAGGGTTAGGGTTGACCCCACTAATGTTGTAGATGGGTTTGGTTCAGTGAGGCTGGAGAATGAAACAGTTCACCAACATGTGCTCCCCTATTAAAGAATACACAGATACAGCCAGGGGACCCACAATTAACTGTAAAACATTTGTTTGAGCATAATACTGATTTATAATCACAAGTGCAAACGTCATGGAGCAGGCCACGAGGAACAACAGAGGAGTAGCAAACACATCTGGACCACCTATTGAGATGTGCCTTTTGTTTTGGATTTTACAGTATCCTTCCCCTTAGTCATATGAACTCTCTGTATGTCTCTGCATTCTTGTCTGAAGGAAGCTGTCAACTAGTGTCTGCGCAAATACTAGCTGGTTAGAATTTCTTGCAAAACAACCTTAAACTTCCTTCATACGATATCCAAAAGTTTATATGACTCCGGGGAATAGATAAAGGGCTTTATTGCCCAATCCCAAATTACTCTTTAATACATTTGTTAAAAATGATTTAAAAATATTTATGATTTATTTAAGATTTATTCTTCCTTCTCTTATCACCCAAAGCTGTTTTGCACTACCCAGCAAAGCAAATGCAACAGGGACAGAGCCAGTCAAAACAACAGGCACAGCGCAATATGCTCTTTACTCCTTCCAACCCTGGTCGTTCCAGCATGTCAGTTATACCCTTTTCCCTGTAGCTGGGAGAGAGGGAGAGGTGTAGTATATCTGGCCAGCGACCTATCATGTTCATCCCATGGTGACTTGGATTTACTTAAGGGCTTTGCAGCTCCCCAGAGAGAAGCACATTAAAATATTAGGGACACTAGAGATGATACATCAAAGTCAACTAACATACTGTGGAGGTCTTCATTTGTGAGTACAAGAGGACTCAGTAATCAGTAATTAATTCCTAAGGCTCTGCATCCACATAGGCAATTATATAATATGGGCTACTGATATTTGTGGTGGAGGTAGTCTCTACCAGTAACACTCATAGCTATGCTGGAACTCATATGCTTTTCACAGATAATTACGTGTAGTACTGTATCAACACCATCATTAAATTACCCGAAAAAAGATAGAACTATACACATTTTGGGCATAACCATAAAAAACATTACGGAAAAAATATAACTGTTAAATTACTCTATTTGGGAATAATACAACATACATTTCCACCAAAAAAAACACACAGGCAACAGTTTAAAAAAACAAAAACTATGTCAAAGTATCTCAAAAAATGGGAGGGAATTAGTAGGAAATTCAGAGTCCTTCATCCAGGAGTTCTGGAGAACAGAATTTTTCTTTGCAGGCTTTAATTTTGAGCCATTTTAATACTGTAAAACTAGGGCAGAGGAGATATGTAATGCATTTTCATATGTTTAATCTTAGTCATGTAATTTGTCTAGGAAATTGTTTGATAAAAGTCACATAAATAAACAACTGTATTTTTAACAGCTATGGCCCACATGAAAAATTAATATGTTTTTTAAAATATGTCACTAACAAATTCAATCATGGGTATAACTTTACATTTCAAAAACAATCATGGGGTGACTCTATTCAAATACAGTCATGTGGGGTATCCCTACATTCAAATACAGTCATGGGGGTAACTCTACATTCAAATACAGTCATGAGGGTAACTCTACATTCAAATACAGTCATGGGGGTAACTCTACATTCAAATACAGTAATGGGGGCAACTCTACATTCAAATATAGTCAAATACAGTCACTCTATTTCAAATATTGGATATCCATTAGCTCTTAGGTCACCCATAAGTCAGTCGCTGGACCCAGGTTAAAATAAATACAGTAACACACTGTTTTTTTCATGGTAACTTACAGGCAACTGTCTGTAATGGCTAACGAAGTCGTAACATAGGTACTGCAGTAACACTGATGAAGGAAAAGTTATACTAACAGCCTCCCTCGGGAGGAATTCAATACCAACCAGACGGATTTGCTTTCAAAACAACCTCCTATTGTCAAACTGAAAGGACTCATGCAAGGTGTGTCCAGGTTTTTGAATTATACATTGTGTACTGAGTTCCCTAGAGTGATGAAAGGACATCGTTTAGGCCCCTTGAATAGTGCAACTGACTACTGCTCTGGTTGCTTGTCAGTAACTTGCTCAGCCGAAATGAAAAATTGTTTAACTTTTCTACGCTCGACAGATCCCTCGCACTGCAAATAGGGTGTGTCCAATCCATACAGTAGAGCGCCATATGACTACAATCAAGGAAATGCACTGGTCATATAAATGAAGGCACAGTTAACATCAAAAGACCAAGTGCTGTGAAATCAGGAGCGGTAAACACGTGCATGTATTTGCATTGAACTATGCACTGCCTACAGGGGTCAACTCCACAATAAGAAATTGCTTTGCCAATTCAACAGTGGCATGGTGTGGGACCCCTCCTGTTTAATGTTTCGAGCTAGCCTTCTTATCCAGTTTTTCAATAGTAATCCATCTAGATTTTTGCTATTGGATAGGATTAAAAGCATAGAATAAAATAGAGCTTAAACATCATTAACTTGAATGGGGACTCTGGTTCTAATCATTCAATTTGTACGCATTGAATCCAAATCCGATAGGTGAAAATCCAGATTGATTAGAAAACGTTTTGAAAAACTGGGCCCATGCGTTTCTAGCCCAGGTGTCAATGCATTCCAGAGGGTGTGAGTGTGATAGCAAGACAAGCCACTGCACAGACATGTAACATGACTAGAGGGGATCTCTTTCAGGACAGCATAAACAAAGCAATGGGTCAGTATGAGTCACACATGACTTAGGGGAATGGGAGTGGGTTGTGTGTGTGTGCATGTTGATGTGCACATGCCATTCGATCTTCTCCCAAAAGTCGCCACCTTTCAAAATTGAAGACGGACATTACCTCACTAACATTCCTGTTCATATTGAAACAGTGAAGCATCCCCTAAACTTCTGATCCCAGTATGCTTCCTGCAGCACAACCACACTGCCTTGAAACTCAATATATTATTGTAATAGAGTTGGCAAGGACATTCAAAAGGTGCACTCGGGCATCTGCTCACACCATTGTCCATCCATCCATGTTATCTGCCAAAATTAAATTATCTGCCTGAGCAGAAGCTACTGTGAAATAATGAAGGCAAACATTGGCCCTGTACATCCAACAAGTTTGTATACTGTATAAAATCATTGCCTCTTTGCCTTTATGTGGATTCCTTCCCTCATGTATACTGTTGTTCAGTTTCATGTTATTTTCATGTTAAATTCATTTAGAAAAGTATGTTTCACATTAGGGTTTTCCAAAAAAATTGATAGATTGAAAAGTTGAGTAACCAACCCGTAATGTACGTTTAGTCAGGATTTATGTTTGTTTCAACAGTAGTAGATGTTTCAGTGATAGATTTACGGCCGTAGCAGTAGGAGGTTGCACCATTAAGTATTTTCAGACATATGAAGCAAGACAGCCTTGCAATGTCAACTAACACCACAGGTCCTGCTTCCTTGGCAACATTGCCATCTGCTGGGTAAAAAAAGTAGACTTTTGTGTTTGAAATGCATCATGAGGTCATTAGCTTAAGTTAATAGGCTAAATTTGGGGCACACTTGATATATTGTTCGTTTATCTGATTTAAGTGCTTTGAGAATATATGCAAAGCTCTATAGAAGTTCAATTAATTATTTTTATTATCATTACCTTCAAGAAGCAGTGAGCCCCCTTATAGCCTACTACAGAATTTTAACCTAAACCTTCCGTGCTTAATTTAGATTGGTCTTCAACATGATGTCAATTTGATGATGACTTTTATTACCCTGTATATGGTGTTAATCTGTGTGTGTGTGTGTGTGTGTGTGTGTGTGTGTGTGTGCGTGTGTGCGCGCGTGTGTACAGTATGTATGTATGAAAGAAAAATGTGCAGGGGTCTCTTAATTTTGTCTGGAGCTGTATATATATACACAGTAATCATCAGATTATGTCCCTTTTTTACATTGCTCAGGGGTCCAGGCTATGTGCTCGTTATACCGAGTTATGTGTGTGTGTGTTGGTCTTTGAAACGGTTTCAGCCCTGCAATAAATTTCAGCTTTGTGGAGCTCATGTCATACAGTTTTTGTTGAGACTGGCCCACAGAGGTGCTGATTAAATTCTGTGGTCATTTTTTTGGCTGTAATTTTGGGGCAGTGAGCAACTAACTTGTTAAGTGATTGTGTATGGCCGTTTCGAATCTCAACCACTTTTGTCCCTGTTTGGCATGTGCTGTCATGATTTCTGAGATGGTTCCTCTTGAAACATTAAATAATTTATCAGCTTTGTGATTGATGCACCTGCAATTTGGAAGCAACTATTTGGCCTCTTTGGAACTCTATTAGTTGCCTCATGTTGCTTTGAAAACTCAAATATCAAAGTGCTAATTGCCAGGCCTATTTCATAGCTGACACATATGTACTGCTAATTGACAATCAAGCGAATGTGATCTCTGCAGCTGTGTCTGTTATGGTGATTTAGTTACTTCAAAGTAACTGTCCATTTCCATGTGGTGTTTCCATAATTCTGTCCACTCTATGTATGTATATAAATACAGTATACATATAGTGACATTAACACACCCATGCCAGCTATATAGTGTTGTACCAACTCCCCAAGGAAGAAGGCTGGCAGGTTCCAGAACCTTCCAGAGGCAGCCAGTGGGGCCGGCAACACCCCAGCTAAACTGTAACTCATTGGAACCTCGTCAACTGTGGGATAAGAAGGCTGCGAGCAGAGGAGCTGGAAAATATATACAAAAGCAAGAGAAGCCCAAAAAAAATATTTTGGGAAAATACTCAAACAAACCGCACCAAAGTGGTTTGTTTGAGTCTGATTTCTCCCACACCTCCTCCTCGAAGAAATCTCTTTCCGGTAACAAAACGCCCACCAGGGCCCAAAACACCCACAATATACCCATTCCCTGGATCTCTGTTACAATATATGTGTATGTGTATGGTTTCTTCTATAAAACTACAACTAGGGTACTATTTCATTCACTACCGTTGGCCTGAAACTGAAGCCTTTACCACCCACAGTGGTCTGAATGTTTACAAGTGTTTACCACCCACAATGTCCTGCTCCTGTTTCTAGTATGTAACCAACACAGTGTTAAATCATCACCTAGGTGACATGTCTGGACCAGAGAACCCCTACAAAGAGACAAGCCCTAAAATAGGCCTGGTCTAAAAGAAGCAACAGTTAACAACCAATGGGATCTTCCTGTACATAAGTGTTTACTATATGATGAATACCTCACACACACTGGAAATGTATTTTATGACCTAATATTAGGGTGGCATCCTCAGAGGAAACTGATTACCCATGATTGTATGATACCATTTTTGTTAGTGATGAATCCTTATTCCATATCTGTTACTGCAGTCTTGCTGGGTCCTATATACGATATCTGGGACAAGGCAAAATGATGATAATAGTGTGAGAAGAAAGCGTTCAATACTCAGAGGTTGGTTTGTTCTCTCTTTGAAGGTGGCCATCTATCAGAAAGCTTAATGAATCTGGGAGGGAAACATTGTTTTCACTCCCAACTACTCCTACTGTGGAACATTCCAGTATGGTCACGTTTCCTGGATGGATACAAAGTGGCTGCACAAGGGCTAGAGAGCTTTTAGACTGTCAAAAAGTAGAAAGAGTCATGGCTTTTTTTTTTTTACTGAAAATTGCTATTTTAAAGAATTACAACCATTACTTAAATTTGCACCCTACTGTATTGAGAAATGCTCTGGACACATCAATCCCCACAAACACACACACATCCTGGGTTTTAGCTGCTTTACTTTGCGAGGATCTTCAGTAAAACACACACATGAATATAATCGCATGCACACATTCCTGCACAAACACACACCAACCTAACACACAGCAATCCAAAACTCTGCTTATCGCTTTCATTGGCAGTCTTATCCTCTGAGGTAACGACTACAGTAAATCCGGAATTAGCTGGAGCAAAGAAAGAGACAGCCCCACCCGGGAGACTTGGTGGGAAAAACACAGTCAGCCTTGCTTAAAAAGCCACTGTCATCCACCAGTGCCCAGACACAGCCCACTCACCCAGACACAGCCCACTCACCAGGCGAGCCCTCAATTCTCTCCCTTTTTTTCTGTGAAGGCCAATGCATTCTCCCTCGACCGGCCAAACTGCAATTTCAGACTGCTGTTTCAGGCTTTTTCAAAACTCAGCCCGGCATTGACAGCCAAACAAACCAGAGCCAGCCAGCCTGATAACTTACAGTACATGTCCCTTTTCAACGTGCAAATAGACGAGCGCAAGCACACCAATATCGATGTACACACACACATTTTAAGGAAGAACTTTTAAGATTCACCTCAAGTGAACCCGTTTAATGATGGAAGTGTTGTGGCGATAAGCAGGGGAAGAGCAGGGAACAGATGGCTATTTGTAATTCACTGTACCTTGGAGAGAATAGTTACTCTGCGCATAGTCTATCGCATCAATCTGCCTTTGCTCTGTGTGTGTATGTGTGTGTGTGTGTGTGTGAGCATGGGTGGGTACGTAACACCTAACTGGGGAGGGCACAGTTGCTTGGTCCTGCAAAACGGCAAACCAAGTGAACCATATTGAGGATTAGTCTAGATTAGACTAGATTCTAGTGACATAAAAATAATGCGACTGGGGAGAAAGGTCTAGAAATGACCACTGATCTTCACATCATCCAAGTTGTCAAGGGAACAACGATGGCAGAGGTAAGAGGATGATGGCACACAACCAAGAGCCCAAACTACCACATGGTCATAACCAGAGCTCAAGCAGACAAAGAGCCCACAGTGAACAAGCCTTATTGTGCAATAAACAGCCTATTGGCTATCAGCCAGGTTGACCAGGTTCAAATCAAACTACAGCTCCAGAAAAAATTAAGAGACCACTATTCCGAAAAAGTTGAAAAGAAAAGTTTTGAGTGAGGCACAGAAGCGTTCAATTTGCAGTGGTCTCTTAATTATAACCCTTCTATTCCTCACTCAAAACATTCTTTTTTGACTTTTTTGGAAAGGAAAGAAAAAGGTGCAGTGGTCTCTTAATTTTTTCCGGAGCTGTATATTGGATTTGTCACGTGCTTCGTTAATGAAAGGTGTCAAAAACCAAAACAAATTGAATTTAAAGAGGCACTGTGTAGAATTCTGCCTCTAATGTTTACAAGACCATGTTTATTTTAATTAAAATAAACATGGTTTCACTTTTCCCACTCCTCCCTTACCGAACAAGACTGTATATTAGTATTTCAGGGATATTCCAGTGTGGTTTAGTATGGAGGAGATAGTACTGCAAGAGTCTAAAGCAAGTATGAGGAGACTAAAATGTTAATGCTGAAAGACGGACCGGCGAGGAAGTTTCAACTGGGAACAGCTCAGGGGAATATCCCAGATTGGGATATTAAGTGTACAGGGCCAATAAGTGGGTATTATAAAAAGAAAACTGAAACATTAACTTAAAAAACTAAGTGCGGATGTCTTCTGGACATATGTGATTGTATATACGCTAGTAGTGCAGTAAAAACTTTACATAAAAATAAATAAATATAATGTATTGACATAATATCAATTAAAAAAATAATAAGTGGTATAAGAATAACAATAACGTGTCTATTTACAGATGCCGGTACCAACACAGAGTTCATGTGCAGGGGAACATCTCATTCAGGCTAATACACAAATAGGAAAGGTGAGCAGCAAACAGGTAAGAAAAAAAAGTAGCAGCATCAATGTGATGAGTGTTTAGTGTGTGTGTATGAAGTAAGTATACATGTGTGTTCATGTTATGTATAAACAAGTTTGTGTGCATGCATTCAACACTGATGGAAAATGCAGAAAGAGGCATTAGGTTTGTGTTGTTATTACATTTTAGAAACTCTAGCTAGTCACTCCATGTGGGCACTGCACACCTCCCAATTCACACACACACACACACACACACACACACACACACACACACACACACACACACACACAGACACAGACACAGACACAGACACAGCTTGTGTCTTTAGCAACGGTGCAGCAAAAATGGTGCAAAAGAAACTGAATTCTCAAGTCATTCAGCCAATGAAGACAGACAAACGTTGTGCGTTAGCTGTAGTCTGCTATGGTTTCTATACTCCCAGGCTACTCCGGAGGGTCCCGTCACACACATTCTGCACCTGCTATTGTTTTCTGTACTGATCTTAAGTTTCTCCACCCGGTCGGCTGTCTTACCTTTGGTTGAGCAGTAGGACGACATGCTTGGCGTTTGATAAGAGAGCTTTGGAACTGCTTAAGAAGGACTCTCCTCAGCTTCCTGATAAACCTTTTTTTCTTTCGTTGATGTTACTTTGACCAGCCTGGTCTCAGAGTTTCTCTCGCTGTCTATCGCCCTGTCTCTTTCGAACACGTCACGCCTCTCAGCTCCACAGAACAGGATCCCCCCTTCACAGATTAGAGACAGCCTCCCTCATAAAGCCCATATCAGCGCCACTTGCGCGCGAGAGAGAAAGTGGGTGGTGTGTTTGTGTGCAAATGCACTGCTCAAGTGCTGTGAGAAAGGTGAGATACTCAGAATGGCAGAACAAAGGCTAGGGAGAGTGAGAACTTCAAAGAACCAAAGCAAGCATGCAGAAAGATAAGAGAAAATAAACAATAAAGATTCAGTGTAAAATGCAAAGCAGTTGAGCCGACCACTTGCACTGCACACCTGCTGACCCGGGTGTCGTCATGAATAGAAGATGTAGATAACAACCCGCTGCAATCTCCTTCTGAATGCACCTTTACATGATGCTGCAGAGCTAAGCTAACGGTGTCGGAACAGTCTGCACATTCTAGGGAACCAGTTCAGGGAAGCATGTCCAGACAGACAGATACCTCATTCGATTCAATAGCCTTTCAGAGGCAGACAGAGGAGCCCTTGACGAAAGTGGCAGTCGGGACAGAGGTTGAAGGTCGGGGTGGTTAAGTGTTCTGGCCATGACATGACGTGACAAAGCGGGTCAGTGACATGGACTTCTGCCAGCCCATCTGAAGGAAAAGCGGGCTGCAGCTTGTGTGGCCATGTTCAACCCTATTCAGAGCACAATGTGTCCTCTAAACACTGCATGTGAATGAAGGGAAGTGTACGCTGCATGCTAATGATTCCAGATTTATGGGTACTTTATTTAATTCTATGCAAATGTGAAGTCTAAGGTGCATTGTAGTAACTCGCAGGCTGCATTCCAGGTCCGGACAGATTTATTGGGTTAGTTTTATGTATTATTTTAGGAACACTGGATTGCTGGTATCCAAACACTGGGCCTCTGACCTGTACTGGGCTGTGGGAGTTTGATACTGGGCCACCAGCAATTGGCACTGAAAATATGTTTTCCCACTATCGAGCAGGATGGGTAATCAATTGACTTGGCATATCCCTGTCTCTAAGCCAGTAGCGCATTTTCAACCCCAAAAACATCTTTGTGAAGAATGTCAAAGCCAAAACAGATGCTTTTTAACTGTAACCTCATCCAATAGGCTTGTCAGGAAATCAGTCATAACCTTCTGCCTTTTTAAGAACAGTGCAAGAGTAGCAAGATTACATTGATATCCAAAATTATTTTACCACATTTTTAGCACATTCACTGAGCACGAATTGCATGAGAAGTAAAAAAAAAATAATAATAGCACAGTGTTAAACTCAAAGGCTGTGTAAATTGTCAGCACTGTTCAGATTTGGAGTGGTAGTACTGAATTCATTCAAATTTGGTTGCCCTGCCTTGACACACACTTACAGGCAGCAGGGTGCCCATGAGCTCACTCCAGGTAGAAGAGCAGAATAAGTTCCTTCTGTCGCGTATGGAGTTTGGTATAGACTTCCTGGTTTAGTGAGCACTGAGGAGAACCCGAATGGCACAGGATGGGCTTGGGAAGACAAATACAGTGCCTTGTAAAAGTATTCAAACCCCTGTCCAATCTCTAATTTTACTGAATTACACATAGTATATTGACATTTCATTTGATATTTTATTTTAAAACACACTCAAAATAAAGTATTGTAATGTGTCCTGTGAACCATTAAAGTTGCTGACACATTTTTTGCGTAAAAACTCCAGTGTTGAATGTTCTTTGGTCAGGCTGTAAATCTGAAGGAAAATGAAGACTACAGAACTTAAAAAGAAAAAATACTGATGCACAAATTAGGTAAAGGCTCAAAATAATAACGTGTTAGAATAGCCCAGCAAGCACTGTTGGGTCAATAGTCAGGAAGTGTAAGCCTCATTACACCAACAAACCACTGCCAAGAAAAGGCTGTCCCTCAAATACTCAGCACTCAAACAAGGATGAGACTTGTTAGAATCCCCAGTAAGGCCAACAATCATTTAGAAAGAGCTACAGAGTTTGTTGGTGTGCACGTTTCTGTTTGCATCACATGCTCTCTGCCACTAAAAAGGATGTGAACAGTTCAACCCGTGAGAGATTGCATGTGTTCCGATGTCAGGGTATGTTACTATATCTATTCATACATTTGCTATTACTTTTGACCTTTTCAAACAATACTCAAGTACCCCTGTTCTCAGGCGTAGGGAAAAGGACAATATCTTCACCATTTCCTAATTTATACATAGTGGATAGCTGTAGGCCTATTGCTAAATCAATACTTTCGATAAGACATTGAGAACAAGAAGCAGATGTTGTACAGATATTGTATGCATCTTTTAATGGTTTTGCTGGGTCAGTATCAAATGTGCACAGTGCTTAAGCACGTGGAAACAGACAATGGTATGTACCTAAATAATATAATAGTTAATAGTTGACAGTTATCATGGCCTCCTCTATAACACACACCGACCTGACCTCAGTAGATATACTCAAAGTTGAGTGAAACTTGATCTCCACACCAAAGACAATAAATGAAGACAATGCTTTTTCAAAGCTCAGTAACACTAGATGGGGTGAGAGGGTAAAGGGAGTTGAGGGGCGGTTTTGATTTGTGGGTGGTTCAAAAAAAGTAATGTCTTGGGAATGTTTGTCCTCCTCTGTATTGTGCAATTTCCAAAGAAAAATAATTGATAAGTCCTTCAAAATACCAATAAATTATGGGAAAACTTCCAATTCCAAGATAGTAGAGGCAATCCCACTGTAACACACTCACAGTGTCATTTTAACTTTAAAATGCACGCGAAGGAAAACACATTCAATGAAAAGTTAAATTATACAGCTCTATGAACTAAAATTTGAAACTTCCATTCACCAAATTACAAAAACACAGTTGGACAACGTAGACATTGCGGCGGCCAGGTGTTTGAATCCAGTCATGATATACGGACAATGTCGGATGGCCAATCATAGAGCTCAAATTAGGCCAGCGCTGCCAGAGGCAGACGTCGGACAGAGCTGTGTTGTTTCATCGCACTCTAGCGACAACTTGTGGTAGGTCAGGTGCCTGCAAGCTCCATCACAGTTGGTTGCTGGGTGTTGTTCGCACTCCTCCAGTGTGAGTATACAGGTGCAATACACAATCCTCTCAAGGCTGTGGTCATCCCTGTTGCTTGTACACCTTTTCCTACCACACTATTCCCTTCCAGTCAACTTTCCATGAATATGCTTTGATACAGCACTCTGTGAACAACCAGCCCTTTCAGCAATGACCTTCTGTGGCTTACCCTCCTCATGGAGGGTATCAATGAGTGTCTTCTGGACAACTGTCAAGTCAGCAGTCTTCCCCATGATTGTGGTTGTGTGCACTGAACCAGACTGAGATATTGAAGGCTCAGGGAGTTAAATTAATTAGCTGATTAGAGCTCTTCTCAGGTCGACATTTCTGTATTGTAAATGTTTTATTCTAATATTTTAAGATACTGGATTTTTGATTTCCATGAGCTGTACGCCATAATCATCAATACTGAAACAAAAAAGGCTTGAAATGTTTCAATTTATGTTTAATGAATCTAGAATATATGAAGGTGTCACTTTTTGATTTGAATTACGGGAAAAAATTAACTTTTCCATGATATTCTTATTTTTTAGATGCACCTGTAGTAGTGTAAATGTTTCTTGTTGAGCAAGCAGCAAAAGCCGTAATTGTGAATTGAAAAAATGAAATAGTTATGCGTTCAGTTAAACAGTACTGCAGGTGTTTAAGTTGGTCAGAGTAAAGTCCGTAAAAATAGAAATGTATAAATATGGAAATGCCCAGAAGTAGGTCCTGAGAAAAAATTGACTGTTCTTGATAGAATCAGAATTGTCCATTCTGGTCCAAAATGTTTCTAAGCCATGGTCATGAATCCAGGTGTTAGTGGCTCAATAGGATTGTAGTTCCTCACTAAATTAATATGTACCACCTGTGGTCAGAGTACCTTTTCACTGAGAGAAATCAGCCCAATTGCCAAGCCACCACGGAAGCAAGTGAATAAATAATTAAAACACATTTCTGTTTTGGACCTGACCAGATATATTAACAACCAGCAGAGGGACACTTCACCCAGGGAACACCGTAACCTGCAGCTGTGGGGAAATACTTTATGTTTATCTAATTTACTGTACACTGCTCCCTGGGGCCTCAGTATCACCATAAAAAGACGGACAACAGAGGAGGGAAAGCAGTCCTGTGATGCATTTCCTACCATTTATGACCATGTTGACCTTTGTTGACATCTTTTAATGCTGGTGTGTTGTTTGGATTGTTGGGAAATTGGGAATTGCTGCAACAACCACAGGAATGCAGGTTCCAAATCCCATGTGGTGAATGTCTGGAAATGTTAATGTGCCAGGGGAAACATGTTCAAGTTCAACTAAGAATGATTTAGGAATGTATGAAACAGCATTGTATTTACAATAATGCCTATATTCACACACACACACACACACACACACACACACACACACACACACACACACACACACACACACTATTGTTACCGCTTAAGTCAGGGTTTCTAAATGTTTTCAGTGCAATGATCTACTAAAATGCTTTTTACTATCAACAGCATAAGAGATTATTCGTAAGAAGCTATCCTTGAGAGGGACTGCGGTATTGACATATCACATACACACGTTATCATAAGCATCTCCCTCCGGACCAAGGCCATAGTGTTGGACGCAAACCCTAGATTAAATAATTGGGTGAAACTGGAAAAGGACGGACGTTGGTGGGGAGATCCCATTCCCGGTCCCAGAGAAACAAGCAGACATAAACAATGCGGACAGTGGGAACCAGCCTCCACCCAGTCATTGTTCTACGATACAAGATAAACCACCTCCAGAATGAATTCAGCCCGTAGACCAGGAGACAGCCAGCATCCCGTTGACCAGGAGACAGCCATCAGTCATCAGGGATAAATGTCAACAGGTACTGTGGTGATACTGATGCTCCCACATTAAACAGACCGCCGGATCTGATGTTCTGATTCTCCCCGGATACAGACGGATAAGTGTTGCGTCCATTCCTGACATTTGCAGCTAAGTGGAGGAATCGATAGACGTGTCTGTCCGTCTGTCTGTCTGTCCGTCTGTCTGTCTGTCTGAATGTCTTCCTGTCGGCCGGCCTGACTGTCTGCCTCTCCACTCACTGATGAATCATTTCCAGTCAGTCAAGCATTTGCTAAGACTCTGTTTTTACATGATGCCTCACCAACAGCCCTCCGCAGGAAAGCCAACAATCCTTTTAAGACTTAGAGGAGTAATGAGACGTCGATCAGGGCCGTTTCCCTAAGGGTGAGTTGCATTCGGGTGAGCTGTTACAGCAAACTGAGGTCCTGATGAGACGTTGATATGGATGTTGTGGCTACAACAAACACTGCCTCTCATACTTCCCTACCAAATCACCTAGTCCAAGGCTAAGATTTTCCATCATCCAAACCTCTGATCTGAGCACTGTGACCTGCATTTGAACTCTTGCCCAAGCCCCTGACTCATTGATATCAACGCTAATCTGCCAGCCTAATATCCTACATCAGAATTGTTGCGGAATGCTTCTGTCCCATCTATCTTTAAGAGGAACCCACTGTCTGTGGATTTCAGAACACAGAATATTGACACTGCTTGACAACCTCTGACACCTGAAGAACCGTCTTACGGGCATTTCGCATTTTCAGACGATTACTAATGTTGCATCTTATTAAAGGTTGACGTAACGTCCACAGTTGTTGACTGAACGTTTCTATTTGCTGAAGGCCTAATAAGACCATGTATCACAAGTCACGATTATGAAAAAAAATCAATATATCGAAATACCAAAATATTCCAAAACCGATATTCTGGTTCTTAGGTTTAAGGGTTTAAATGATACAGTAGGGTAGGTACAGTATTATCATTGTACAGTACAACTTCAAGAAGTAAACTTTACAAGATTACTTTCATTTGGCCTGGCTGAAGTGATCACACACACACAAAAAAAAACATAACACACCAAGGGGAATGGCTGAACAGAAATCCCCAGGACAGAGTAAACCCCTTACTGCCCTTTCATCTGAAATCAACAGATTCCATAAAAGCGACTGCAATTTCCTAAGTCTTCAAAAAAAACAACTCTGTAGCAGGGTTTCCTTCCTGTCTTTGTTGCCTCTCCTCCTACAAATCTATTAAACGAATGTGCCAGAGATCTGTCTGAACCACTAAACAGTGACTTACATGTAGTGCATTTATCTTAAGACAGCCATGTGAGAACACCAGGTTAGACACAGTCATATAAATTAATGATTCCATTCCAAAGAATGTATCAGTGCTAGAAAAGAGGTTCCTTGTTTTCATGATTTACTATCAAAATTAAAGTCATTTGATACGGGATTTGTTGCAACGTTACTCTGCTTACATGGTCATTTTGATAATGTTCTAGTACTGTAGCTTCAGGCTGATCCATCAAACAAAAGCTACTGTAAAAAAAGAGTAACCGAAAGTCATTGAGATTCCCTATTTTGGGTATTAGGGGGAAAACTTTTCCATAGGGACAGCCCAAGAACCGCTATGGAACCCTTTTGTAGAAACAAGAAACCAGGCAAGCCTAGTTCAGCTGGCCCCCAATAGAAAATGTTGATCAGGGTTGCCCTCTCGAGATTTTAATCCAGGTCGCCCACAGGCTGTGTCATTAACCACTACACCACAGAGCTGGGGTTATAGCCTCTTGACATTATATAATTTTGTCACGCATTAACATCACGCAAAGTTTGAATATTTAGTTAGACACCAATAACCATTGTGTAAAATGGAGTAACGTTTCTTATTAAGTTTACCTCCACCCCAAATAGCATCTATGAACTGTATGGCTTTTGCCACTGGCCGTTTTAACAGCTTATTAGCCATTCGTGAATGAGATTGATTCAATAACTACTGTCAAGTGAAAAGACGACAGAATCACGTAGCCAGCGAAGTGTTTCTCTATCCTGAAGAAATCCTAAGACATAATTCGAAAATACACCAGAAATAGTCGCAATATAACAGTAAACAGTTTCATTTTAGTATTCCCATAACGTAGCTACTGAAGGTTGTAGCCAGCGAAGTTTTTGTCTATCCTGAACAAATTCTCTTTTGCCACTGGCCGTTTTAACAGCTAATAAGCCATTCGTGAATGACATTGACACAGTATCTATCAATATACATTAGGTGATGATAACTGAATTTTTGGCAAGTGAAAAGATGAGAGAATCGTGTAACCAGCGAAGCGTTTGTCTATCCTGAATAAATCCTAATATCCACCAGAACTGTTTTATTTTAGGCTTCCTATTACATAGCTACATAAGGTTGTAGCCAGCAAAGTTTTTATCTGTCCTGAACAAATCCTCAGGCATAATGTGTTTGGACTGTGACAGGAGTCGAACGCGGGACATGTTGTTCCATAGCCCGCATCTCTAACAACTATGCTATTTAACAAGGGTCAGTCAGTCAGTCAGTCAATCAGAGACATTCGCTCTTCTAAGCCGGCTCCGCTTACGTTGTCCGGCAAAAATAACCATTCCACCTTGACATGTGACACTTGTCCATACATTTTGCAGTGGTTTTACAAAAATACAGGTGAGACCCTATGAAGCACAAAATACAATATAAGGCCTATGCTCTTCAAACCTGTGACTACATTGGACTAAAATAAATATTGTTTAAATCAGTTTGTGTTCAAAGTGCCTGTCTAGAGTTTTTAATGAATCTAGCAAAGTGAGGTGGCATCAGGACATTTTTCTGGTGTTAAACAATCATGAGACGGATAAGCACACCGACAACTCTGCAGAAAACTAGGTTGCGGCACTAGGGTTTTGAATGAGGTTGAGGTATTTGATGCCAACCTGCTTGCCATGCAGGGACTGGCCCAGCACAGTCTGGGGGCACAAGCCAGTTCAAACACAGGGAACTGACATTGGCCTGTGACTGTAATGCTCCTTCTTGGCTCAGTTGATAAGAACATGGCGCTAGCAACACCAGGCTTGTGTTTTCAATTCCCACTGCAACCGTACTAACAAGTATAGAGTTACCCCTCATTCACACATAAGCTGCATGCCGTTGTTGGAAGCGGAAGCGCACCATTGCTAGCCATTCAAAAAAGGCATCCCGTCCCGCTCCATGAAGCAGGACGGCAAGCGCTGGCCATGGCGGAATGGCAGACGGTAAAAAAATAGAGCAGTGTTAACGAAATACTAGCTACCTGCTAGATGTATTTTTTATTTTCGTTAATGAACCGTTTCTGCGTGGCTGTTACGGTTCTCTTGAATTGCTAGTAGGCCATAGCAGATGAATCCACACAAATCCCCTGCGTTTTCTTTTAGTGAGTTTCATTTTAATGAATGGAGATTACTTTACTACTCTGTTTTGTTTATGTTGGGCCTGCCATTTTTTCCTTGAAAGCAAGTGGCTCTTTAACATAACGAGTATAAAAATACATACTTATTAGATTTATCAGGCTTGTAGTAGACAATTGAAAACATTGGGAGGCCTGTTGCGTGTGGAATAACACACTTGTTTTCCTGTTTCCTGTCATTACTAATCCTGGGAAGGAAACAATGGCTTGCAGAGGAGCAGTCCTCGGTCCGACCAGCGTCAGCGCCAAGGAAAAGCCTGTGCAGAAACTTTAGAGTGGTATGTGGAGAACCTCCCTGAACACAACCGAAACCCCCTCACACCAATTACTGCATGTTTCTGGGAGTGTTTCTGCGAGTTCACCAAGCCATTTGTGTGTGTGTGTGTGTGTGTGTGTGTGTGTGTGTGTGTGTGTGTGTGTGTGTGTGTGTGTGTTTGTGTACAGGGAGTTTGCAGGGATTAGCAGGAGGTAGTGCAGAGACACTATTGTGTCTCGCTGAGGGGCAAGAGGATTTCTCAATGGTTCCTAATGAACCACTCCTATTGGATGGAAAATGACAGCTCCCCATGCACAGAGCCACTCTCAGTTCACTACATTTAACAATGGGGCAGGGGGGACACTGGTGAAGCAGAAATCAGAGATTGCAGCATTGTCACAGCAACGGTGAAGCTCATTTTTAAGAAACGCTAAAAATGTTAAGTCTTTTTTGGTGGATTGATATAACCTGCATTTCCCCCACAGAAATGCACATTCAATTCCTTTTATGTGAAATGGAGCAAACGCTGAGTTCAACTTAAGGTCCACTTTAAAACATTTCCTGTATAATAAGATGTGTTTCCTTTTCATAGCAATACCACTGGTTCAGAGAGTGTGTGTGTGTGTGTGTGTGTGTGTGTCTGCCCCACCTGGAATTAGTATTGTATATAGTCCTTAACCAATAGCTTTATTACAGCACTAAAATAGCAGAGTTTCACATCAAAATCTATCCTGCAACCGCAGCTTATCAACCATGAGCTGATCATGAACTCTTTTGAAAACGCTTCACGTTCCAATCTAGTATACACTTGGCTATCATTCTGAAATGTCCAGGGCTGAGTTTTAGTCAGTCCATCGCATCTACAGAAGCAAACAACTCATTTAGCAGGTACAAGATCCCCTGGCATCTTCAAGTCAGTCAACAGCAGCTTTCCTCCCCAAGTGGATTTACTCAATACTATGACAGCATCAGATCTACACACACCCATGTTCGAATAGGATAGAAGAATAAGCTGTATTCTCTCCTGTATTCTCTCCCATACCAGCCAGGAAGCTCCATTCAATCATACTTTATAAAATGCAGAGCCATACACTTTAGTTGGATGGCTATGGTACAATAGTGTACAGTTCAGCAGGGCTACAATGTGTTTATACGGCTGTAGATCTCAATCGGGAAGTCACGCTTGGACTAAAATCGATTGGCAGCCTGGACACTTGATATATGAGAAGCTGCGGGGTTTGGCGAGAAAAGGGGAGGTGAGATTAATCTCCAATGTAGGAATCGCTGTCTGGCAAGACACTCCCAGACAGTTCTCACTGATGCCACTTTTCCCAGTGCAAAAAGAAAAAAACTAAGGTAATGACCACTCTCATCTACCCCTTCGCCATGACTCGTCAAATTCCTCAATGACCGATTGCCATTGATGACAAGGCGTCATCTGAAATGAATGACTGAGGAACCAAGCCCAAATGTAGCACCCCGGTGACAGCCAATGGGTTCTCCTATTAACGTTTCAGTGCTAGCCTCGTCAGGCTAGCCAAGGGGTTTTAGAGAGAGTGACATCTCTAATTACCCCGAGCGATTGATCCTGGACTTCCAATAAACTCGGCGGCCAAGAGGAGTGCTCAGCCAGACTATTATAACCCGTCACTGCAATCGTCCGATGCGTGCGGTGGAGTAGCCGTGTCAGCCCAGAACGTGTTTATTTACCCTTACTCAGTCTAAACTCGCATACACACACACCTTGGTATCACACCCCCTGGAGACATCACATCTCAACTCTGCTGGCTGGGAAGGAAAGATCAGGAGGTGCCAGTCATGACATCATTGGGTCATACCACTGACTGGTGGTCCACGGTATTTTTATCCAATTTCTCCATCTTCCACACACATTTTGGGCACAGTCATTGTGATAACGGCATCCTCATTTTCAGCATTATCACAACACTTTCATTATCACATGCCCATACTCAAAGTCATCACCATATTCATCGTTGTCATCAAAATCTGGACTACGTTCACATCCGACGTCCCATGGTTATCCCTAATATATAGCATTAACAACGAACAGTTGGAAGACAGTAGGCCCACACGTGGTAGATATTCTAAACATCATTCGGCAGATTAAGTCACGTAACATATTGTCATTGCGCCACCGCAGCAGAAAATGCAAAGCGGACGCATATGTAAACGCTCACAAGTGGTTGAGACGTTTCACATATGTTTTTTTCCAGTTTGGGTTACCTCAGCGTGCGTACACAGACCTAGAAACAGGAGGTGATACAAACCTCCAAGAGGCACATGGTTTGGGTACTAGTACCAACAGCTGGAAAGTTGCCTGATGGCTGGAATTTACCTGACGTGTTTGCATGGGGAAATATGTGGTTGAGATGCTGGTGCTACTATTACATGTCTATTATAGCACCTCAGAATGTATCTGTCTGTCTTATAAATTACATGCTATAGGTTTTCTACACCAACACTGCAAGCAAAGGACAGACACCTAATAAAAAAAACAACGTTATGGCACTTAGCGGAAGTTTTTATGCAAAGCATGGTCATTTGTAAATACACTTTCCTTTATGGGTGGTGCTGGGAATTGAACCACCGACCCTAGCGTTTTAAGTGGTGTGCAACTTCCAACTGAGCTACAAAAGTCCACAACAAAGGATCCAACCCTTTCTCTACCATCATCTGTCTTCTCTCTCTCTTTTTTAACACACACAAAAGACCCCATGACAGACAGACCTATAGACACTCTTCCATTTTCAAGCACACATTCAAGGGAGCACAGGGTGAAGGTTAGAGCAGCGGGATATTCTCCCAGAACTTCCACCAGTGCTCTGAAAACAATGCCTTTGCCGGACCCCCCCTCTCGCCTTCCCAGACAGCCTGAAAACAAAAACAATGTTGCGCTCTCCACCCAGCTTGCTTGTTCTCTCTTTATTGATCCATTTGTCTGCCTGTGCCTCTCTCTAGCTAGCTACAAATAAGTTACTTCATAAACTCTCCCAAAAACAGTGACCATACAGAGTGAAGTCCGCTTGCAAAAAGTCTGGACAAAAAGTACCTTTGAGAGACGTGATCTCCTGCTGAATGGACCGATGGCTGTCCATTCTGATTTGCTGGCTTTCCGTTGACGGATGATGACAGCTCTCTCGGATGTAGAGGATGACCCTGATGGTGGCAGTGCTCCTACCGTGTGTCTCTGCCTCACTGACTGGTGTTGGTGAATCCTGGCTACTACCCTGTAGGTTTAAGAACTTCTTATGTTCTCTCTACTCTCACTCTCTTTCAGTATCTGGGGTTGCTTGCCGGGAGAGGCTGCTGTGTTGTGGTCCCTCTCAAGTACACATGCATGCACACTCCCTGTGTGTACAGGAATCTCCACTGTGGGAAGCCCCTCCCTTTCTCCAGCCTCCTCCGCCTCCACCTAAAGCCGGCTTTTCACGGAGGGCTCTGCCTCGGCAAATCACAGCTTGGCACCGTCATGCCATTCACTGTGAGTGAGCCAACCACAGTGAGGCACCGGTATCCGCCTCATCATAGCTCAACCAATTGCAGCGTAGCTCTGCTATTCAGAGGAGTTACTGCAACAAGGATGGTATGAAAGATGAAAGTTGGTGAGCAGAGAGGGAGAAGGATGGAAAGCAAGGCAGAGGAGTAAAATCGTCCTGTTCCTATTCAAACAAACCAGAAATCATGTGGAAATGGAAGATGAAACAAAGGAAGGAAGAGCAATGGTCAAAACAAATTAAAAGGCCAGGACAGGGCTTTTGAAGTACCCTCCATATTACAAGTCCCAACAGCATACTAAAAGTGCAGCGTGAGCTGAGCAATCCACAGTATCCTGTTCATATGTTATCTGAGCAGGGTCGGCTATAACCTTTTGGACATCAAGGTATGATAATGGTCAGGGGCCTTTCAGACCAGTTGCTGGAAATAATAATGATAATTTCTAATAGTTCCCCCATGTGCCAAAATTGATCAGAAGTTAATAAGTTAGCTATATTCATAACCCCTTTTACAAATTCAAAATGGCCAAAAATCCATCATGGCAGACACAATGGCTCCCAATAGTAAATAGAGGCTTGTGATCCACTTCAACACTCAAAGTAAAACGATAAGCGGCACAAGCTTGCATAGTTAGTCGGTGCAATAATGCCACCATGTGTTTTATCAAAAATTGTTTGCAATACTTTTGTCGTGGCATGATTCTGAACTGAAGTACCAAGTTGTGTTATAATAGTATTGTGCGTGTTGGAGTTGGGTGCATAGGTGCAAAACAAAAACCTGCACCTTCGTACATAGATGCCCAATATAAAGATACGTGAAGATTGGTCATTTGGTAAAAAAACGTTTTACTATAATACAATAATGCATTTTGGAGTTGTGTGCACATATGTTAAAAACCACAACACCATATGTTCAATGGTCAATATTAGCCATGTTTTTCAATAAACTTTATTTTGCCTTAAGAGAGTACAGTCCATAGATGCTAAATGTCAAGTTATGTGAACATTGGTCAATTGGTACTATAGGAGTAGCATTTGAAGTGTTTTTCACAAAATCCCAAATGACCTCAAAATCCAGTATTGCATTGGCAAACATTTTCCTTGTGAGGAGATACACCTATATACTGTACCAACTATCAAAAGTCTAGGTCACATGGGGGTGGGAGAGGCAAGCTGGCAAAGTTAGCAGCTTTGGAGGCTTGATAGAGCACCACCATGAGGCCAATTTGCATGGCACTGCACCAAAATTTGCAGCCCTTGGGTCTGTAAAAATATGGGACCTTTTGTGCCACTGTATCTCATGGGAATTTGCAAAAAAAAAATACCTTTTTACCACAGAAGATAATAACCAACGCTAACAAATACAATAGGGTTTCACCTAAGAACATCTGAAAAAAGAGAACATCCGAACATGCTCTGTGGCCTTAGAGTTTGAGGCCACAGAGCATGTTCCCAAAAGCAATAAGGCCCTAACTACTGTACAACTGGCAAACTGTACAACTGGAATTATTTTTGCACTCCATTAAAAACCTTGGCCCTAAAATGTCACCTCACACACCCATGTAAGATGCCGAAAGGAAATATTGGGAGTGTAGGCCAAACAAAGTAAGCTTAATGGTAGCTCAAGTACTCTGTAAATCTGGGTTGTGACATTGGAAATAACACTCCTATTTCTTGGTGTTAATCCATGCAATACCACAATGGGGTGAACAGGTAGAATCAAGACATCTGCAGGCACTCTGCAAAGCTATTAGCCTAACCCGCAAAAAGTAATCTATATGAAACCACATCAGCATGACTTTACTTCAGAAAACTTGGCATATCTGCTCCCCTGTCAAATATCACTGGTTGTTGATATCACTGAAATTCCACTGGAGTGTCAGATTTTCCAGCTATGGTCCATGTTCAAGCTCACACCCAAAGCCATCCCATCATTAGAGCCCCATCGGACCCTTTCAGTTTCACAAACAGTCCCAGGGTACACTGAGGAATGACAACTACACATTCTGAGCATATTTCACAGCAACCTCTGCTCTCTCGGAAGCAGTGAGATCCTCTTGTAAATAAGTGACTAGATTAACTATGACCTCCCTAAAAATAACTTTATCAGATATCTGCAGATTAGAGACCATGTATGTAAACACTTCTCTGCATAAAAAAGTGACCCTCTGTTTCGGATAGGCGCTTTAAAATGTTCCCAACAACACCGTATCTCCCATCTACATAGCACATTTTAAATCAAGCCCACCCATCCAACACACATTTCAAACCTCAATGGGAGGAAGAACTGGACTCTGAAAAACCTGTTAGATTGGGAGGAGGAAATGGAATATGTTCATACCAACTCAATCAACTCCCAACAGGGTAGTTGATGATTTAACATCTTACATAGACTACACTACTGCAATGCTAAACTCCAGAGAAGATTCCATGATTCCTCTCCCACGTGTGACAAGTGTCTTTCAGGGGCACACTACTCAGCAGAAGTGTTTCCATATGCTCTAACCTGCATAACACTTTTTTGTTAGCAAGAGGTAGCTGGGAGTGATTTGTTGTGTCTATACTTTGTTTAAAGGTGTGTATTCTATGGCTTCTTATTTGTTTTTCTTATGTTTTGTTCACATTTTCTAATTGGTTATTTTTTGTGCTTTCTTATATAACAATTGGAATTGATATAATTGACTATATTCTGTATTGATGGTTTGATTCAGACTAGACAGACTGCCTACCATTATTCTATTATTTGGATTAGAATTAGTGTCTCTCTTTCACTCACTCTCAATATATTAAAGGAAGTAGGGAGGAAACGTAATAAATGTTGTACCACCGTAGGAAACAGTAGTCTAGCCATTCTGCAATGTCGACAAGAAATATTAAAAATTGTGTGTGTGCCAGTGTCTGTAGCCGTGGTTTGGGTCCCTGACTACTTCCTCATGGATGTGAAACTGCTATCCCAGGACTCCACAGACAAACAGAGATGACACAGCTGTGTTGAGTGACTGGATTGGCAAAGAACCATTGGACCTGTGCCTACCTCTCTTCCTGTACCTCCCAATTTATCCCAATTTGTCAAGCTGGATGAAGGTGAACCAGCTCGGAACAAACGCAAGGCAATGAGCTACAACTGTAATGAATGAATGTGACCAAAAACAACACTTCAAACTGCCTATTGGATGGGCACACTTGGTCCAGATTCACTAGACTGCTTTGAACTGAAAGTCACTCCCAAGGGCTATTGGGTGAAATGGAAAAGAAATTGCGATTGAAACTTTGGAAGGAATACAGTAAGCATTGTGATGACTGTTCCACACTAGACACATTGTACATTATGAAACTCTTTAGAACATAATCATAGGATCGAGAAAAGGGTAGTTGAGATATCCGGCCTGGGAATCCCTCTGCTCAAAAAGACATAGATCTTATGTTGTTAATTAGTATGGATATTTTTCTAGTCCAAAGGCTGGCATTGTTTAGAAAGCATATCAAACATGGATGTTTTGCCTTAATAAAACCAGATGTAGCCTTAGTCAATTCGTCAACATGCATAGTCACTAGTTTCTGTTGATATTTTCAGCCATTACCGATTTTAGTGTTTACAGAGCTTATACACTGAGTACATTCAAACTAGGCTGCAGGCTATGTATTCAATTCAGAATGATTGCCTTCAACCGTATCAATAAATTACTACCGTGGCTCCATAAATTGAAACCTAACCATGCCAATTCTACCCGTTGCTGCAGAAATTCCAGCCATCTGCTTGAGTCAGGAAAATGTCTCAAGTTCAGCCATATGTTATCAGGATCACTGTGTATTTAAGTGAACCATTACTGACTAACATTTAGGTACAGAACATCTGGATTCACATCTTTGAGCTGTGATGGACTGAGCTTGCCATGTGCAATGGAACTAGTGGAATGAACCAAAAGCATAAACCTCACCCACCTGACATTGCAGCCAGGACCAACCAACCATTTACACTAAATTATACTTTATTAGTTAATTTGTGGTGTTTTACACCAGACACATTGTACATTATTATACTCTCTTCAGCATGTGATCATAGGATTTAAAAAAGACTAGTAGAGGTAACCTGTATTGGAATCCCTCTTCTCCAAACAACATATGAAACAAACTTCCTCCTTCCTCCACTTTTGGGTTAGGGCTAGAATAGAACTCCATGAGACTTCATTGAACAAGTACATACTATTGAGCTTCAGTGGTTATACTACAAATGCCGTTACACTAGTACTGTACTGGTCATTTAAATGTGACAGAGATTCCCTGGTATTTGGACAGTGCTTCCTGTTCTGGACAATCCCGCCTCTAAGACAACTTTTATCTATTTTTTGTTCGTTTTTATCCTTTGCCAATTTCTAGTTAGATTTAAAAACTTAGAATTACAGTTACTGAAGATCTAAATAAATGAGTGGAGGAACCTAACCCTAACCCATTATAAAATTAAGCAATTAACATCCTATCATGCTCATTGGCATGTATAAAAATGCTGAGCAGGCCAAGTTGACCTTGATTTTTGATGGCAAGAGGCAAGGATCTAAGTTACTTTGAAAGAGGGATCATTATTGGGTCTCATCAGGATAACATTGCGCCAATCCACAGGGCACAGGGGGACACTGACTGGTTTGATGCGTATGAAAATGATGTGAATCATATGCTATGGCCTTCAGAGTCATCAGATCTCAACCCAATTGAACACCTATCTGAGATTTTGGATTGGAGTTAGAGAGTGCTCTCCACCACCAACATCAAACACCAAATGTGTTCCATCCCACCAGCAGAGTTCCAGAGCCTCGTACAGTTAGAAGCTACCGTATGCCAAGGCGCAGGTAAATGTGTGTTAATTTTTGGCAACTGTAGCAAGTGTGGCGTGGGGGCGCCGAAGTGGAGCTTCAGCGTCATGCCACTGCACCCTTAGGGCACCTCAGAGGAGAACAGTGGGGCTGCTGAACAGTGGGGCTGCAGCCCAAACCAAGAGCCCTGACAAGCCACACCTGGAGTCCAGGGCTTGTCAGGGCAAGGATAAAAGGGACTCTCAGACAGGTATGGCGAGGAGAGTCTGGAAATGCTGACTGTGGGTTGTCTTCTGTATGTTCCAGAGAGTGAAGACGACGAAGACTGAGCCAACTGACCAGAAGACAGGTTCCCTCACTGAGGCCTGCGCTCCAGCTACCCTCACTGACCCCATGGTCGCTGTGAGTTTCTGTTAACGGTAAAACAAATGTTCTTATTTTTTAACAGGTTGACAAACAGTTCTAACCCAAATGGAAGGCAAAAAGTATGAAACAGCCAGCTTTGGTCTGTTGGGGCTGTGTTTCAACTATGTGCCATCTCTGCAGTTTATTTGGCTGGAGCAGACTTGTAATGGAAACATGTCTATCCCCTCTGCCGCTTATTATGTTCCCTGCTGTGTTTTGAGCTCATAAAGCTCTGTGGCTGATATGTTAACTCCTCCTAAGGGATCTCACCAAAGATGGGGCACATTCTTTTGGCAAAATAAAATGAAATAGCTGAGAAATAAATCAATAAACATTTGAACGGTTGTCAATCGCTAGGCTATAACTTTGCTCACTGGGATTAGCATATCCAGCAAATAGATTGGTTTAAGATTGGTTCATATGAGATAAGAACACACAATAGAACATTTCAGAAGTATATTGCTATAACACAGAATAGACACAGGGTAGGATAAACAAATTGTGCAAGATCGCATTCTCTACCAAAAAAAAAACAGCCATGTCTTACACACCCATAACATCTGGACAGGATATTTATTTTGGTAGCCAAGCCACGCTCATCATCATTAGGCAATTATGTTACAATGCTTAGCCACAATATCATTACTGTACCAGTCATGATGAGACATGAGGCAATATAATATTCCACATTGCATACATTATTATGTCAGGATTTTTAGTTTGCTAAATGTTTGACTGCATCATCATTAGGTTAGGCTATGCTTTCAGTATTTAGTCAATTAAACTTTTTTAACTTACAACTCATTATAGTATAATACAGGCCAGTAGAAGTTAGACCAAGGTGACGTGCAAGTCAATTGATATCAAAAACCTGGATAGCTATACAGCTATTTGGTGTTTCTCTCTGTACAGGCCAAACATGTTTTTATTATTCTCTAAATGGTTCTGAACTAGCACTTACAAATAATGTACATATTTAACAAAGTCGATCCAAAATGAATTGCATCTTTGCATCAAGTTGGAGCCAGGGCGTTGGGGGGCTAGTCCTCTTACTGTCATTCTGTGTTTGGGTGTGTCCACTCCAAGACCTCTCCACCAGAGTTCACAAAACCACAATCACTACTTCCCGAAGGACAATGACCCTTGGCCTGACCCTAGACAACACCAATCTCCGTAAACATCAAAGCTGTGACTAGCTCCTACAGGTTCCTACTCAACATTCTTAGAGTCTGACCTCATCTCACACAACAAGCAGCGCAGCTCCTAATCCAGGCGCTTGTCTGTTCTCATCTAGACTACTGCAAGTCACTGTTCCTAGAGTTCACTGCTGTGCCAGCAACTTAGAAAAAATGTGTCAGACCGTCAGGTGTTAAATGTTCCCAATTTCACCCGCTCCTCCACACTCCACTGTCTTTCAGAAGCTTAAATCCACTACAGGACCATGGTTCCTGGCTCCAGAGTGCCAAAGGAACTGCCCCTCCCTACCTTCAGGCAATGCTTGAACCTTACACCCCTATCCAAGCTATTAATTCAGACACGGCTCGGTTCTTCTATTAGTGGAGTGTGAAGTCCTAGACCATTGTCACCAACCACCATCACAATGGCCTTTCATTAACTAATGCTTGCACATATTCTTTCGGGTTACTGACGTGACTTGGTCAAAATCTACTTCCTTGAGTAAAATGTACTACTTCTGGGTTGTATGAATGTCCCACTCAGCCATTTAAAAATGAATGCTCCAACAGTAGGTTGCCCTGAGTAAGAGAATCTGCTATATTACTGAAATGTAAACGTCTATCCATTCCAGTTTCCTGTCCATTCCAGAAAACTGCATATTTATAAAAACTGTCAATTTCAGCTCTGTCTCTCACCCATCATCAGCGTGTCTGCGTCCACAAGCCGGCTCAGTCCGGTAGCCGCGCTGCGGACATCCAGACAAAACATTCCATCTCCCTGAGGTCACAGAGCAACACAAATCTCCTGTCTGATGCTCCAGCTTAGAGCGTCAGGCCGGACAGCTTTCCCCAGCACTGAGAGAAAATATTTGTCCAAAGCCAGTCCTCTCTATGTACACTGCTGATTAAACGGTTGGGAAATTTGACAGGCTAAGGCCAAATAAAGTAAGTCCTTGTCTATGGGTAGCACACACGGAAGCATACGCTTCATATAGTCCCATGCAAAAGTGTACAGAGAGGGCTGGTTAGTTCAACATACATTGACTTCATTGTTCCATGTTACTAATGACTGTCCAATAAATGAATACGCTGCTTTTACCTCAGTGGGTTTATGTTTTGGGATAAGTGTAAGATATTACTGCTGTAGGAAATCTCCCTAAGATCACAAGATACTGATGGGTACATTTCCAAAAGTCCATAATAGTTGTAGCTTACCCACTTCAATAACATCAAAATTCCTTTCAACAACAATATACAATAAGAACATAAAGTTGATTTCAAACAATTGCTTATTAACCAAAGTCATCATTCGTACCATGACATAACAGTATTGATGTTCAGTTGTGATGTCTAAAAACTGCCTACTACATTACAGGTTTTAAAATGACTGGGTGCTGTCATTTTGAATCTGTTCCCTTATGTCTGCCTCCCTATGTTGACAGGCATAAAGCATGCAGCTGCCCCAACTCAGGCCAGGGAGATGGTTTCTGACCAAGCGGGCTGACCGGCTGGCGTGGTGGCGTGCGTTGAGCCTGGTGCAAGAATGCTAGGAATGGGACTGGAGGGAAATGGAGCAGAGACTGATCTCTGCCACTAGGCTTACTCTAACTGACATGATCTATCAAAATCAGTTGTGAGACATGCTAGCTAATCAGTATACAGTTTGCCACATCATGTAAAATTATTTTGTAGTGTTTCTCTGGAATTAAAAATGATTAAACTTCAACATGTTGTCTAACCAACCCAATTTGTTTGAATGACAATATCAACATGTTAGTATACTTCATGTGATAAGAAGTTCAAACTATAAACCTGAGTCTAATGCTAGCTAACACTCAACTGACAAGTTACTCTAGATCACTGCTTCTAAACTCACTCGTCGGGGACTCTCATAATTTCCACAGCTTAGCTGTAGCCCTGAATTAGCACAGCAGATTCGCTAATCAAGAGCTTGAGGATTAGTAGACAAGTTGAATCAGGTGTGCTAGCTCAGGA
>JACXGI010001467.1:7810-92118 GCA_016801175.1 Esox masquinongy | reverse complement strand
CTCCGGAGTCCTCCGGGATAACATATCCCGGAAGGCCTCCTTCTTCAGTCGGACGGCTTCCCTGACCACCGGTGTCCACCATGGTGTTCGAGGGTTACCGCCCCTTGATGCACCTAGGACCTTTAGACCACAGCTCCCCGCCGCAGCTTCGGCAATGGAGGCTTTGAACATCGACCACTCAGGTTCGATGCCCCCAACCAACCGCCCAATTAAATACAATGTTTTGTATTTATTAATACTTATTTTGTTTTATTTTGTACGGTATGTTAACATTTTTGAAAAGCTATGACCTGCACATGAAAACAGATTCCTCATTACTGTTTGTGCTTAACTAAGATTGAGGCCAGGATTCAGTGAGGGTTGTAGTGATTGCCGACTTAAGGGATTGTTTTCCATATTCGCGGAGTTGCTTTTCACATTGCATATGAGGCTTAAGCAAAAATTGCCTTTAAAAAGCTGCAATGCTAATAACTGTATGCTGCAATTGTAAGTTATCCTGGACTGAGTCCATATCTTGAGCATGAGATGGCTGTGCGGTTGAAGGAAGCATGGTGGCCATTGGTGGTATTGACCTAAGGTTGTAGTAGCAACAGTTGTGGTTCTGAATGTGGAGGATAAGGGTCAGGGACCTGAATGGTCTGTAGTGAAAAATAGTATGAGGAGGAAATCATGCTACTGACACTGTGGCACTTATAACATTATGAGGCTGATATGAACAAAACGAATAATGTGTCTGAGTGGAAAGTTGTGATAGTGTCGTTTTGATCTCTGTTGCCTTATTTGGTCTAGCGTTCTAAGCTGCTGCCTTGAGCACACGTACAGTGTTATCATAAAGTATTCAGACCCTGTCATTTTCTACACATTTTGTTTTATAGACTTAATTTATATTAGATCCACATTTTGATGTATTATAGTTAGAATTTATTTACAAATGATAACATTTGTTTTTTGCCATCAATCTACACAATAACCCTTAATGACAAAGCAAAAACACCAAAATCTCTCATACAGTCATGTGAAAAATTAAGTTGTCTTTTTTTTTTTTTACATATTTGGACACATTCACAACAACAAAAACTTTAAAAGCATAAAAAGTTAGTAAAACAATTTTAAACCAGAAAACGTTACTACAAACCTACATTTACCATCACATAAACCTGGCAGTTACTAGCTTGTTATCAGCTAGAAATTGCACTAAACTAATGATATGTTACACCTCAGCTTTCTTCAAACATACCTTTTCACTTGACTGTACATATATTTTGTGACCTTTAATTCAAACACTTTGCAGAAGCGCTTTTGACAGCGATAACAACTTTAAGTGTTTCTGAGTAGGCCTCTGTCTGCTCTGCACACCTAGATTTGGGCAGTTTTCCCCATTCTTTCATATGTTATCAATCTCAGATTGGATGGGGAGTGTTGTTGATCTGCGATCATCAGGTCTCCCCACAGTTGTTCAATGGGGTTCAAGTCCAGAATTTGGCTGGGCCACTTGAGGTACTGTACTTTACTGTTTTCGTCCATGACCTCCCTATTTTACACTCAGCTTTACACACTGCCCTGACCCACCTCGATAAAACCAACACGTGTGTGAGAATGCTTTTCATACACTTTAGCTCACTATTCAATATGTTCATCCCTAGGCTGGTCAGTAAACTCCATGACCTAGGGATCCGCCCCTCTCTCTGCAACTGGACTTTGGACTTCCTAACCAACAGACCCCAGTCTGTCAGGTTAGACTACTTAACCTCCATCCTAATCCTGAACATTGGTATTCCAATAGGCTGTGTGCTGAGCCCCTTCCTGTGCTCCCTCTTTACCTATGACTGCATTCCTGTACACAGTTCCAACACCATTGTCAAATTTGCAAGACGACACCACAGTGGTAGGCCTGATCAGTGACAATGACGAGTCAGCCTACAGGGAGGAGGTCAAGTGCCTGGCGGCATGGTGTGCTGACAATAACTTGGCCCTCAATGCAAAGAAAACCAAGGAGCTCATTGTGGATTACACGAAGTCTAAAGGCTGCAGTCATGCCCCAGTTCATGCCCAGCTTCAAATTCCTGGGTGTCCACATCTCCGAGGACTTGCATATGGTGTACAGCATCATCAGGAACCCTTCACATCCATGCCTCAAACTGTTTGCCCTCCTACCATCAGGCAGGCGGTACAGGTCTCTTCGTTCCTGCACAAGCAGGCTCAGGAACAGTTTATTTCCAGGTACTGTAACCCTGCTGAACTCTGTGACCCAGCAATAACAATAGTATTGTCTCTCAGGGACCTAGTTGCACTACTCTCTTTGTACTACTGGACTTCAACATTGCTTTACAAAGTCTGATAAGGACGTTTTCAGTTGTTACATGTACATGTCTACCCCGGGAACCTCATTGCTGCTATCCCTGCATTTCAGTTGCACATGCTACCTTGCATCTTCAATTTGCCTTCATTGCACATTTAGAATTGCCATTTGTACTTGCGTTTGCCTTCACTGCACATTTATACATCCCACGTATAACATACATTGCTCTTAATTGTTTCACTTGTAAATTTTCTGCACTCTTCTATTTGCACTTCAGGTTTGATGCTAACTGCATTTCGTTGTATTGTACTGGTACAATGACAATAAAGTTGAATCTAATCAAATCTAATTTTGCTCTTTTCATTATAGCCTAAATCCTGACTAGTCTCCCAGTCCCTGCTGCTTAGAAGCGTCCCCATAGCATGATGCTACCGTCACCATTCTTCACCATAGGGATGGTATTAGCTGGGTACTGAGTGGTACCCTTGTTCTTACCAGACGTATAGCTTGGAATTCAGCATTTATAGTTTGATTTTAGTCTATTCAGACCAAAGAATCTTCAGTGCTGCAGCAATTGTTTTATTACCTTTCCCAGCTTTAAGCCTTGACAAGTGATGCCCCCACTATGCGAAACAGGAAGGGAAAGACATAAAAAGTCTATGCTAACATCAACCCTAGCCAAATGCCTTACCCAAACTAATAGCACTAACCAAGTAGTTAAAACTAAGAAAGACAATGTCTTATCGAAAAAACCCAAGGATTAAGGATTTAACCCAGCCAGACAAAAATGGACGCACTCCCATTTGTCAAACTCGGCTCTTAGGCTGTCACAAAAAAGAGAACTTCACAAAGAGTGAATGCAGGGAGAGAGGTCTCCAAGAAGAAGAGGCAACTAGGGCCTTTATCCACTGGTCCAGGTTTTCTGAATTTTCGCTGACGACCCTCCCAGCACTGCCCACTAACAACCTGTTAAAGAGAACAAAAGAAAAATTAAGAAAGATTAGATTCAACTTAATTGTTATTGAACAAGTACAAGTAAGCCTACGGTACAGTAAAATGCAGTTTGCGTCTAACCAGAAGTGCAAATAGAGGAGGGCAGAAAATGTACATGTATTAAGTGTATGTACAAGTGGAATGTATAGATGTGCAATGAATGCAAATGCATTACATATGGCAATTCTAAATGTTCAATGTGCAATGGAAAATGTACAAATTTACAGAACATTTACAAGTATTAAGTATAATGTATGTACAAGTGGGATAAATAGTTGTGCAGGTACAAGTGGCTATTCTCAATAGCATTCTGAATTTGCAATCAAGGCAAATTTAAGGAGTAGGGTAGCATGTGCAACTGAAATGCAGGGATAGAAGCAGCAGTGAGGTTCCTGAGGTAGACATGTATGTAACAATTGAAAATGCAAGTACAGTGGTAGTTGTAAATGTGCAATGAAGGCGATTTTAAGGTGCAAGTCGGCATGTGCAAATGAAATACAGGAATAGCAGCAATGACACGTACCTGTAGACAACTGAAAACTTCCTTATCAGAATTTGTAAGGCAGTGACAGAGTCCAGTAGTACAAAGGGTGGGTATATGGTTAGTGATGGGTCACAGAGTTCAGCAGGGTTGCAGTAGATGGAAAGAAACTGTTCCTGAGCCTGCTGGTATGAGAACGGAGAGACCTGTACTGCCTGCCTGATGGAAGGAGGGCAAACAGTTTGTGGCATGGATGTGAAGGGTCCCTGGTGATGCCACGCACCCTGCACAGACACCGCATGCGCTGGAGGTCTACGATGGCTGGGAGCTGGGTACCAGTGATGTGTCGGGCGGTTTTCACCACCCGTTGCAGGGCCTTCTGGTTGGCTACGGAGCAACCACCAAACCACACTGTGGCTCAGTTAGTCAGAATGCTTTCGATTGTGCAGCGGTAGAAGTTCACAAGGATATTGGAAGACAGGCGTGCGGGAAAGATGGAGGTCTTCACAGAACCTAGAACTTAATTCACAGCATTCATCGGAAAGGTTATCTGTTTATTGGCAACATAATGAATCAGGGTTAAAGAATGAAACATAATCCAAATGAAGAATTGTTTCAGCCAGATAGTTTTCGGTTTCAGAACTTTGTCAAGTTTTTCGACCAGACACTCCTGCACAGTAGGTGGCGTCATTCAAAACGTTTGTTTGCGGAACGGCAGTACACGAAGAAGTCGGTCATCTCTTCTCACAGAACGTATTTGACCAAGCAATCAACAGTCAGTGAATGCTTTGGGGAGAAGTGTGAGAAGTGACCGCTAGCTGCATGTCAGCGAGATAAAGAAGAACCAGGAAGGGGGATAGCTATAGAAGTGGGTTGTGAACGGGAATTTGGGCTTCCTTTTTCATATTGGATTGTAACATTATATCTACATGCACCTACATTGACGATTGTAGCTACGAGGAATACGAGGGAACCACCACTCAACAGCTGTAGCTAGCTAGCTACCGCCATCTCCCGCATTCTGAGCGATCGCCGTGTCTTCCATACGATGGGAAACGCTGCTACCGCCAAGAAAGGCAACGAGCTGGAGAGCGGTGAGTTGAGACGATCGCTGAGTATAGTCTGTATTATTAGGGAACGTTAGTTTGTTAGCATGCTAGCGTGGATACATTTGCTAGCTATATTTATAGACAGCCGTTTCTTGGCAATCGGGAGGGCGCACTTTTGTATCCCTGATGTGAACATTTACACGAATAGTACTGACACTTCTACATTTTTCCTAGCATGGTATTGTGGTTGTTCTGTAAATTAACCCCCGGTAACTATCTTGCTACAAGTAATGTGTAACTAAATGATTGCAACCTGAACCTGATCAAGAGGCCTATCTTGCTGCTAACTTTAGCTAGCCAGTTGGCTAACGTTAGTTTGAAATGGCCTAAAACGCAAAACAGTGTTGCTATAGTTATATTGTCATGTTAGCTGCCAATGATGATTTGTCATTATTTGGGGGACTTACAGCGGAGTTATAACGCAATTGCAAAGCCAGTCTCAAGTAAGATAACGTTTGGCGTTAGCAACAGGGGGATTAGCTGGTAAAGGGCCTAACCCCAGCCACTATCTTGTTATCGTATCCAGACAGAATAGCTTGCTAGCTAACAATGTACATGTAGATAGCTAGCTAGCTAGCTTTCTATTTGTCTTTATTGCCATTCTGCTGCAAGGACCTACTTATTTTACGTTAATTAGAGATTACAAAACCAACCTGATATATTAAAACCAGAGTACTGTATAGCCAACCAGTTTTGATCATCTGACGTGTGATGGACCATAACGTTATTGAGACCTGTCTTGATATTGTATTCATGTTACTGCTGTTTTTACTAACTTGCATTATTCTTGGCTAGATAGATATTCAGTAATCAATCCAGCTGCAAGTATAAAGTTATGGTCGGATCGTTGTTTTTATGTGAGATCAACCAAACTCTGTATAAGTTGAGTAGGAGTTTGGCATGACCTCACTGCTTCTAACCTCATATTTTAGTCTTAAGGCACTTCAGTGCATACAGCTTTCCCTCTACGTTCAAAGCCAGCTCACCACTAAGCAGTGACCAAATATGGTGAAGAAATGACAAATGCTCTCTTCCCATTCATAAAACCCAGCCCATATTACTACCTCCCCAAGTGATTTATCTCATGTCCAGGTTTAGGGGCTTTGTTTATTCTTACTGATGTGAAGGTCCACACAGACATACAACACAGTTTGTCATTGACAGGAACGGCTTGTCAACAGACCTTCGTCAGAGGATAAGGGGAATTACAAGCTTTGACGCAACTAGCCCATGAGCTATATTACTTTGCAATGGAACACTTTGAGGTATAAATGCTTATAATCAATGCACAACATGTGCTTAATCTTGAGTGTTTCCACACAAAGGTTCTAACATTTAGGAATATGGAAGCAGTGGTTTGTGTCTAGTTCTAAATGTGTGTGAACTGCTTGCAAAGTAATCTCACAGTGGGTCCAGGAAATACCACTGTCTATGTGAGTTTGCATATTGTGTTCCATTCACAATGTTTTCTAGACCAAAATGTATGGTATAATTTTAACATGAAACATATTTATGGTAGGTAGTAATGTAATGCATCTGGATCATTTAAAAGTTTTGTCACTTTACGATGCTGTTAATCTGTTCATATGAGATTTATTGAAGTGTTGGAAGAGACCAGGCAGAGGCACAGGAACCTGGCCAGCCTCAGGTATCTTCCCAGTCTCAGAAGGATGGCAGTGTTCTTTGATCTGATCAGTGCAACCCAAAGCCTGCTCTGTGCTATGTTTTCTTGCTAGTGTTGACATGACATAAACCCCAGACTCCCAAGCTTGAAGTGTTAAACCTGTCAAAGCTGACACAGTGCCCTGAGCTGCTGCTACAGATTTCTCTGGCCTGTTGCTCTTTACAGGGCCAGCAACTTGGTTTTGGATAATAGCCCATGTTTGTGTTGTGCTAGCCAGCTAACTTCTTACCAACTCTGTCTTGGCTTGGCTCTTGGGGGTGGTGTCAGAACATTCTCAGTTTGACAGGGATGAAGGGAGGTGGGATCCCAGAAATAAAGCTTGCAGGATATACTAATTGTGGCACTATGGCTTGTTGTATCATTGTTCCATGTCACACCAGTCCATGTTTTTAAAGATAAAGACTCACATTTACAGTAGAAAACCTACTTTAGTCAAACCAGTTGTAGATATTAGCTTAGTGGAGCTCTTCTCTAAACTGTACTGATGTGTACATTGTTCTACAATACTGGACACTTGGGTCACCTGCTCATCTTGCATTGTTAAACATTTCAATATTTGGTCACATAGGTTCAATAGGTGGTCACATTGTCCCTTGTGCTAGTCTGGCCAGGATTATGTGGGATGTTTATCACACAGTAGCCTATATAAAAAAAATAACCGCACAGTGATTAAAGCATTTTTCAGTCTACTACATCTTTGTATTTGTACAGAATTTGATCCTGGTCACATCATTTCGTTATGTCTGTTGTGAGTTTTTTGCCCACAGGAGTCAGTTTAACAACCGTTTTTATTACACTCTTGTGCTTTTTGTGTCAAACTAAATTACAGGAGAAGAATAAGATCTGTGTTACTGTCTTTGCTGTCAACTCCTATTGTTCCTCACTGCACATGGTCCATGTTTGTTGATCTGATATACTTGTTAGTACATAAATCTCTTTCTGTCTTTCTTCCACATCATCCCATCCATGTGGGTGATTGTTCCTGCAAATCCTTGGGTGAACTATAGAGACTTTTGGTATGCCCATTCTTCCACCAGATGCCCAAAATGACAGAAGTTTGAACCCTGCACCCATTGATTCTGTTGTAAATGAACCCAAGCTTGCCTTGTAGTAGTGATTCAGTATAAGCGTTGATCTATGTTTTGCCAAAAACATTACCTAAACCTGTGTTTTTATCATCCGCATTCTGTCATTCTGGAAATCTGCTGTCTGCTGTATTTTTCCATGTATGTTGGTTTGTCCTTGCTCGTCAAAAACATTGCTAGGTTTAATACTGTGAGTGTCATAGCCTTCCCTTGAACAGTATTCGGCCATAATGGTATGGAGATAGATTTCTTACAAAATGTTGTAAACTTGTAAGTAGTGAGTCTCAAATGCATAATGCAACTGACAAATAAAGATCACTGTCAAGAAATATATGCATATAGTTTCCCAAACATATGTTAAAATCAAAAAAACAAATGATGAATTGTTAACAAAAACAAAGGATGATTAGCAAAGTAACGTAAGACCATTTTTTTATGCTTGAACATGTTTTTGTGAATGTTACACCATGTCACCTGCATTTTACAGATTTGTAACTTGCATTATATTTGTGAGTGGCCTTAAATATTTGTGAGTTGCTCCATATATTTGTCAGGGCCGCTACATATTTGTGAGTAGCGTTGCATATTTGTGAGTCTCATTTTACGGATCAGTTGCATATGGAATCCAGATTAGGACCTCCTTAGTTTTGATTGTGCTTAGTCTCCAGAACCCCTATATGTTTGATATGTATTTTCAAAATAACACCACATAATTACTTGTATAAATAAAGTGTTGGGTAGTATAATTTATGTTCACATTTTACAATTCAGTGTAATTTTAGGCTGTATTTTGTTGATTTCTACCGTTCACAGCATTGTGTGGACTTAAGTTAGCTAATTGAATATTGCCAGTCTTTCTACTCAGTCAAATGTAATGGGGTGAAATGGTAAAGCATCCTATCAACCCATGTTATGTGTTTCGGTAGTCACTAAGTAAAAGTGTTGCTGTAGGAAGATCGTACCATTCCATTTGCGGGGTAGGCAGTCAAGTTTCTCAAACTTTTATTATTTGATTAAATAATTTTTTCTTAGAAATAAAATTGCAATAGCATTAAAAATGTAAATATACTGCTCTGGACAGGTGGAGACAATCATTTTATTCAATATAAGACTACATTTTGTGATCTACCCTATTTGCATGTCGGTTAAGTTTGAATCTGTATAATTTTGATGCAAAAGTTGTGTTAAACATAAAAAAATAATTAAATGCATGATTCAGTTATATCGAGGTATTATTGTGAAAGCGCATATCTATTACTTTCCCAAAGTAAGGCATGCATTTTCGTGTTTTACAATATGTGATGAAACCCCAAGGGAGATGTTCAGAGAATAATATTGGTATTAACACAATTAGTTTCTGATTATGAATGTTTGCTAGCTACAGTAGTCAGCTTTGCTCAATGTGTAGCTATCGTGTTGCTTTGTTTAACTACCTCTGGCATGAAGTAACATTACATTAGCTCATTAGCTCATCTCATCCTCGGCTAGATTACATTGTCCATTAGGTGACTTGTGTAACCGACTGCAGACTGAGGCAAACAAACTCTCATACACCAGGATCTTGAGTTGATAGCTTGAATGTCGGATGTAGCAGAAAGATATCTCAGTAAATAACAGGCTTTTGACAAGACTCACAGCATTCACTGCTCATCAGTTGCCTCTTTGGACTCTTGTTTGATCACAATGTTAATGTACAATCAGATATAGGCGAAAACATGAGTAGATAAAAGAAATAAAACGGATACAGCAAAGTGACATTCTAGTAGCTGAAATATATCACAGTAAATAAGAGTTTTGACAAGACGGTCACTGCATTCACTAATGGGACAGAGTACATGATATCTTACACCTAAGTGCAAAACATTTCCAGGTTACACACAATAATCCAAAGGTGCTATAAAACCTTCACAGCATTCAGCCATATTTTACTCTTTTGTGAAGTTCAATTGAAAATAAAGAGTGAAACTAATGCATATTGAATTTCTAAATGCATTGGAGTTGCTAAACAGAGGCCATACCAACACATGCTAGCTAAACATTTGATGGTCAGTCTATCCTCCACAGCCAGCTACACGTGTCGATGTATTAACTATTGACAGGTCACAATGCATACGTCTTCAGTAGTAAGGAAGCAAAATAATCTTATACACTTAGAGTGCACATTAATGTTTCAGGGTAGTAATATTTTATACATAATGCTATTATCACAAAGAGGTACTTAACGCATATAGCATAAGCATTTACCCATCTTAGGTTTCGAGGTGAGTTCAAGTCCCAGAACAAAGACACGGTCTGGATGTTGCCCTTTTGGCCTCTCTCTCCTTCAGTCAAAAAAGTTAATATTTAAAGTTACACCTTAACAGATATATATACTTGTGGTGTATCTTCACCACATTATCCTATTATTTCTTGTGGCCATATCCCAGACCATGGCTATTTCTAAACAGTCTTTCCTCTTATCAATTTGCCACCACTATTTGATTGCTTAAATTAGTGATGACAAACAAACATTTCAGAAGAATGTTTCAGGCCGTACATGTCGTCTCAATGATGACAGAAAATATAGAAAGATGTGGTCTGAAGTAACATTATTTAATTTTTTGCTAGTCTGTTCATGCATCTAGTGAAGCACCGAAGGTGATATTCAGACGACAGGAATATGGGTATTAACACATTAGCTACTGTACAAGGACATTTTCTTCCTACAGTAGTCAGCTTTGCTCAATGTGAAGCTAGGTTAATACTTTTTTAACTACCTCTGGCAAGCAGTAACAATACATTCTTATTTCATCCTCGGCTAAATTATATTGTCTATTAGGGCTTGACTGAGTAAAAAGACTGGCAGTATTCAATAAGCTAAATGGGTGATGAATACTTGATAGTCATCTGTGACCGACATACATCTGACATGTTCATAGTCAATAATTGTCTTGATTGTTTTGAAAATTAAGTCCGGACAATGCTGGTGACCTGTAGAAATCAACAACATACAGCCTACAATTATGCTGAATTGTAAAATGTGTGAACATGAATCATACTTATTACCCAAAACTTTATTTATACAAGTAATGATGTGCTGTGTTATAAAAAGTTTGTTTTAAACATATAAGCATTCTGGTGGCTAAGCATAACCAGAACTAAAGAAATTCTAATTTGGATTCCATATGCAACTGATCAGTAAAATGCGACTCACAAATACGTAACGCTACTCACAAATATGTAGCGGCCCTGACAAATATGCGGAGCAACTCACAAATATGTAAGGCCACTCACAAATGGAATGCAAGTTACAAATCTGCAAAATGCAGATGACAAATGCTGTAACATTCACAAAAACATATTCAAACATAAAAAAAATGGTCTTGCATGAATTTGCTACTCATCCTTTTTTTTTGTGGACAATGCATCATTTGTTTTTGCATTTTGACATGTTTGTGAAACTGTGTATATATTTCCTGACAGTGATTTTTATTTGACAGCTGCATTATGTTTTTGTGACTCGCTGTGTATATTTGTGACTCGCTACTTACAAGTTTACAACATTTTGATAGAATTCTATCTCCATAATAATGCACAGTGCAGAAAGTGATGCACAAGAGCTCTGCATGCTTCCAAAGAGCCTAGCCTCTTCTGTCTGGTGAATTTTTACATCCCTCTCCATTTCAAAAAGAGAAACATGACATGAGGCTCTTGGCATCACTTCTTAGACTGCCTGTCTTGGTTGGTGTGTGTATGTGTTTTTTTTATAATTAGAAACAGAAAACTGTTTTGTTGGTTTTCCTCTGTACTCTGTACATATTGTGGATGTTTTAATGCAGACGGGAGTGTGGTTACTAACCACGTTGCCTAATTATCGTGCTTAGTTACGTGAACCTTACCCGTCTATGTCTCCACTGAGTCCCAATTTGTACTAATTTTGTTACAGTTGATCCTCAGCACCGTTATAGAATTCCCACTTATGGTTCCATTAAAATTTCCTTTGTACTTTATTGCCCGCTCCATGCAAACCCATTCCCAAGTCATTAACTTAGGAATCAATAATTGACTTTCAGTGTGCTAATTGTGCCTTTTTGTTTGTCTTCCATACAGTGAAAGAGTTCCTAGCTAAAGCCAAAGAAGACTTCTTACGGAAATGGGAATGTCCACCGCAGGTCAGCTGTTTTCAATGCACTTAGGCCTGAAGCTAGAAATCCAGAGTTTAGGGACTCTCCGATTAAGTCTTTATGCGCCTTGTTGTATCCTGTTCTTTGCCTTCTTCTTAACCATATTTGTTGATAAAGTCAAAGGTTCCTCCCCAATGTATTTTGAAAAGGAAACAAAGAGAGTATATGAGAGCAATCTCTGGAGTTCAACTGAGCCATGGTACTGTATATACATTAGGAAATCCACTTCCTGTGTTTTGTTTTTCCCATTCCAGAGCATGACGGGCCTAGATGACTTTGACAGGCTAAAGACCCTGGGTACAGGCTCATTCGGAAGAGTCATGCTCGTCAAACATAAAGGAACAGAGCAGTTCTTTGCCATGAAAATACTGGACAAGCAAAAGGTTGGTGCCTTTTGAAACACATTGCAGGAGAAATAACTACTGTATGACCAAACCAGACATTTTCATTGCTATGGGAAGAGGATGAAGATGAGCTATTATAAAGCTTTAAAGGGGCCACCCTGAACCCCGGTTAAACTTACTCATCCCATGTATGTCTCCACCCTGAACTCCGGTTCAGTCAGTCTTTACCTTCCACCTGTTAAACTTACTCATCCCATTGACTTCTACCAGTTTAAATAGACCCTAGACAAATGATGAAATGTAGTGTTGATATTAATACTATTAATAATTAGAATATTAGTAATACTACCACTGCTACTACTACTAATAGTAAATACTAATAATGAATGAACCAGTCTAGGTGTTATATGAAGCATTACATAAGTGTTATTGTGTAATGTTGGGACCGGTCAGCGGTAATGTCTGCCCCGCTCCTTCAATAAATAGCAAAGATATAATCTGACCTGTTTGTGTCTTGATTATTATACTTTAGTTATTTTAATTAGTAAATTGGAAAGCAACATAAAAACTCTCCAACATCTGTTTTGTCACACCATCCCTAACATTGCAATTATGTTTGGGGAATTGGCCAATGAAGACATCTAATGGTCACTTCTTTGTCTATTAGGTGGTGAAACTCAAGCAAATAGAACACACGCTAAACGAGAAGAGAATATTGCAGGCTGTCTCTTTTCCCTTCCTTGTCAGACTTGAGTATGCCTTCAAGGTACAGTTCAGTTGGAAAAAAATGTCATGCTGTCTTATCACTCTGGCCTTTTTTATTTTTCTCTGGAAAGATCATCTCAGTATTTTGTTTATGTTTGTGTCCCTCAACAGGACAACTCCAATTTGTACATGGTGATGGAGTATGTTCCAGGAGGAGAGATGTTCTCACATCTAAGACGAATCGGAAGATTCAGGTGTGTGTTGGTCCTTCAATACAAAATGGTTGACTAGGCTACATTATGTTAACTCCTTTTTCGAAGTTGGTGTTCATGTGGTTAAACTCTTTCTTTTTGGCCCTTCTATCATCAATCTGTGAATTCTTCCATTCTATTCTTTTCATTCTATACAGTGAACCGCATGCACGGTTTTACGCAGCCCAGATAGTACTGACGTTTGAGTACCTCCATTCATTAGACCTTATCTACAGAGATTTGAAGCCTGAGAACCTTCTCATCGACCAGCACGGCTACATCCAGGTATGCGCTTGAAGCGGATGCTTTTAATTTTACAGACTCCTTTTCTTATTTTAGAACCCAATGACAAACCTTGTTTTAAACCTGACGTACATTACTGACTGTCCATACTCTTGGCGGTCAGGTAACAGACTTTGGGTTTGCCAAGAGGGTAAAAGGCAGAACATGGACGTTGTGTGGAACTCCAGAGTACCTGGCGCCTGAGATCATCCTCAGCAAGGTGAAAACCGTGATACGCACACAGGACATCAAGTTACTCTTAAGACCGGCAACATTGTTGCCCCAAACGTAGAATTGACAAGTGGATGATGTGAACGACATTGTCATTGTGCTGTGTGTAGGGCTATAACAAAGCAGTGGACTGGTGGGCCCTGGGGGTCCTTATATATGAGATGGCTGCTGGATACCCTCCCTTCTTTGCTGACCAGCCCATTCAGATCTATGAGAAGATTGTGTCTGGAAAGGTAAGGACAAATCCATTTTAGATCCATTCTGATTGTCATTTTTTTATGGATGCATTTTTCTTGAAATAATTACATTAATTATTTTAAAAGCAAGCCTGTCCTTTTCCTGACCGGGTTGAATGCCGTAACAACACAGAATAATACAGTATGAAACCCATGATTGTTGTGACTGTCCATTACTGCTTTACAAAATGAAGTCATTGGTTATTTACTCTGCACAGTCTGAAATGGCATCTGCAGTTTAGCCATTTTGAACACCAGGGCATTTCCTCAAAACAAAACCATGTTAGGTTTTTTTTTTTTCACCAGAAAAGTTGTGAAAAATAGACGGACAATGTTTTTGCTGAAAGTGGAGCAGAGAAACTGTTTCACAACTAAAACGTTTTGTTTTCTAGGTCCGTTTCCCATCCCACTTCAGCTCTGACCTGAAGGACCTGCTGAGGAACCTGCTGCAGGTGGACTTGACCAAACGCTACGGCAACCTAAAGAATGGCGTCAACGATATTAAAGGGCACAAGTGGTTTGCCACAACGGACTGGATCGCTATCTACGAGAGGAAGGTATGTAGTTTACTGGCAGATGACGACAACCAATGCAAAATAAATAGCTTTTTATAGTACCTAACCTTTATGACATGTATTGATGTCCAGTAGCCCTCCCCTGTACATTTTGTTATTGCTACAATAGTGTGCTTTATATGGCAGCAAAGTGAGGATTTCTATTTTATCCACTAGAACAACTTCACAAAGCAGTTTGCTGAAAGAATTCTTCTGTGAATAATCTGGCTTTGTCTTCTAAAAGGCACACTTCCTCTAACTCTGCTGCTGGTGCTCTCTGTTTTCAGGTGGAAGCCCCGTTCATACCAAAGTGTCGAGGCGCTGGAGACACAAGCAACTTTGACGACTATGAGGAGGAGGAGATTCGCGTCTCCGTAACGGAAAAATGCGCAAAGGAGTTTTCCGAGTTTTAGAACGCGTGAACATGGATATATCAGGGCTAAACACACATGAAAAATAAGGGGATCTTTGCACTCTTCTAAAGACTTGGGGTTGGAGCAGAGACCATTGTTCAACTATTACTTCGTAGTTCCTTCATTCCACAAGGCTGAATGAGGTCGCCATGATCCTTGGGTGCCGATGATAACACCTTCACTGTCACACACACCTGCATATTTAAGCAGACACGTCACCTTCTTGTTTTGTTTTTTAATTCTCTACTCACTCTGTTTTTGAACTTTGAAGCAGTTATTGTTGTCTTGGATGTTGTGCTCCCCTTTAAAGATGTGATTTATTTTTATTTTAGGAGGAAAACCAGAAACAGTAACTATATGAGACAATGGCCAATTATATTGTTACGTCCACGCAGTGTAAATTCAAACCAACTTGTCTGTGCTAGTATCACACATGGTTGTGTGGGTTTTGTAGGGCATTTTCTCTAGTTGTCAACTGTTTGTTTTTTGGTCTGTTACATGTTTGAGATGCTTTTCAAGAGAAAATTACCTTGACCTAGGATTTTTTTGGCCGGTTATCAGATATCGTGTTTATCCACTGTGTATAATGTTTGTCACTAAGTAAAACATTTAAAACACATTTACCTTTTAAGAGCCAAAATTCAACAAATTGGGTGATAGAGGAAGAGCGGTTCCTTCTTATCCTCGCCTTTTTGTTAAGAGCCAATTTAAACGGCCCCACAGAGCACCCATTCTCAGGCCCATTGATATTCTGGCCCTGTAACAGGAAGTCACTGCAAAGAATGGTGATCCCAACTACAGAAAATTACAAAATGGTGATCTTTGTCTCTGTTTGGGCCAGATTATTTTTATTCATTTGTCTTTCTTTATTTAACACATTTTTTTTAAAGTGCTTTTTGCTCTCTAAGATGTCAGGTCTGCTGATTTAAAGTTATGAAAGACCCTATGGGCCGGTTTCGCAGGCACAGATTAAGCCTAGTCTAGGACAAAAAAATCAGGTTCATTAGAAAACTCCATTGAGCTTGTTTTTTTGTCCTAACTGGCCCTATAAGTTGCTTTGTGAAACTGGATCTCCAGGTGCGTTAAAATGAATTCAAAACCTTGGTCTTCTTAAATTGATTGAGTGTGTATATTGTTGTGGGTTTTTCCTCAACATTTTTAGTGTGATCAGTACACACTACTTAACAATATATTGATGCTAAGCTGTTTTGCAAGCTTCTCCAAAGGGATCGCAAAACTATTTTTCCATGAGTTTCCCTTATTGCGGTTTTTGAACCTTGACCTCCCTCCTTTCCTTGTTTGTTTCATTCTTATGACAGAATGTAGAGTTGCAACTTATAGGTATGTATATTGTTAAAAATGCTTGATTTCAAGGTACATTTGTTTTCTTTCACAGACACACTGGCATAAAAACAAAAAAACAAGACTGCTCCTTTGTATCACATATAATCCAGTCATTGTTCAGCTCATTACATTATACGTATATGCATTGTTTCATATATATGTTTTTATTTATACACATTAGAGATGCTAATAAATTTTATTTTTAAAAGTGTAACGGTTTGGAACATACTTTGTAATTTTGTGGAGAACAGGACCATTCATGTCTCTGGGCATTTTGCCTGTCCAACTAATAGAAATCAGTATTACTATTATCTGAGACATGGCTTCATAACTCATCACAGAAAGGTATTACTAATACATTACATTCGTTTTCTATATCTTAATTTCTGCCTGGCTTTTTGGCAAAAAATAGATTGTAGCCTCGTTTAATCAATTCATTATTTCTGCATTCAAATTAGATTTGCTTTGGCATTTCATCAGCAATCATTTGAAAGGATTTGGAGCAATAAAGTAAGAATGTAGATGATGGGATGTTCTGTAAAAGCTACTGTAAAATTCTCAAATTATCATTTTATGAAGAAAATGTGTGCTACCGTATTCATATGGCGGTGGGACGTGTAGAATCCAAACTGAAATAAAAGCCGTTTAATACAACTGTAAGAACAGCTCTGATCCCGGTAGTGGACCCTCCCACAGCTATTTGAGTAATGGCGCTACTCTTGTAGATATGAGTTACTGTCTACGGATATGGCTGCTGGAAAATGTGCTGTTTCTAAAACTCAGCCGGAGGTGATTTCAGGGGTGGTAAATTGCTGACACCACTTTGCTTCTGTGCCTGCGCTGGGGAGGTAATGATTGTTCGGATGTTTCCTGTCCTCTACCGCTCGGGTACAGAAGACCATCCCTGAACTGGACTCCGACCAAATATGATTTTGATTGGAAACTCAATGCCCTAACTCCGTTCCCAGCGACTGACCATCATCTGTGGTTGTTATTGGATCCCGGTTATTGAATCCAGTTGGCGTGTGGGTAATGTAGTGTACAAAACACGTGCGTAATTTTCGTGCGTCGGATCAAACATGGCAGGTCTAGAATTATTGTCAGATCAAGGATATCGTCTTGATGGAAGAAAAGCTACTGAATTGCGCAAAGTACAAGCTCGTATGGGTGTTTTTGCCCAAGCTGATGGATCTGCATACATAGAACAGGGAAATACCAAAGCGCTGGCAGTTGTGTATGGACCTCATGAGGTACGTTTCTTACTAAACTAGCTTACATAGCTAGCATGTTAAAAAAGTTCGCTAGTTCCAGTGACTAATTAGCTAGTAGCTAGTTAAAAATTGTTTTGTAGAAGTATAGAATTGAGATTAATAACATGGAAATTGCTTACGGTAAGTTAACTTAGTCAACATGTAATATTGACCCTAAATAGTTAGCTAAACATGTTCTGACTCCGGATTCTAAACTCTAGAGATTTGAAATATCCACCCTTCTACAGATGTTCTCTATTTAGGACCAAGGCCACATTTCTTGGCATTTTAAGGTTACATCATAAGAGAACTTGAGGCTATCCCGTTACCAGTGCAACAAATATTCTAAGGTAACTGAAACTTCAGGTAGAGACTTTGTGGCCTGAACCCAGCTGTGTGCATTATCTAGTCACATGTCTTCTGTTCTCAAGGTGCGAATGTCCCGCAGCAAGACCCTCCATGATCGTGCTGTCATCAACTGCCAGTACAGCATGGCAACCTTCAGTACAGCAGAGAGGAAAAGGAGACCCCACGGGGACCGCAAATCTACAGAGATGAGCCTACACCTCAAGCAGACGTTCGAGGCAGCAGTGTTAACTAATCTATACCCACGCTCTCAAATAGACATCTATGTCAAGGTACAAAACTGTTCCATACCGATGAACTATTAACTACAAGTTCATGAATGAGCTACAACAATAACCGATCTTTGTGATACCACACAGATTTGGTTGAACTATGAAATGTACTGGGGTGGAGTCAAAAGCAATTCATAAAATGGTTAATGCAAGTGGTTTAGTAATATCCTGTTTTGGGACTTGCAACTAAGCAGACTACTTTGAAATTATTGCATTGTTTCAGTTCAAGATGTTATTTAATCATACGGAACACTGTTAAATGGGGGGGGGTGAAAATCAACTTGAATTTAAGTGAAACACTCTTCCCTCAGATCTTGCAGTCAGACGGAGGGAACTACAGTGCGTGCGTAAACGCTGCCACACTGGCAGTGATCGATGCAGGCATTCCAATGCGTGACTATGTGTGCGCTTGTACAGCTGGCTTTGTGGACGAGACACCGTTGGCAGACCTGTGTCATGCTGAAGAGAGCGGAGGGGGCACTTCACTGGCCCTGGCGCTACTGCCCCGCGGTGGGCACATTGCCCTGCTACAGATGGATGCTCGGCTTCACCAGGACCACTTAGAGACCCTGATGGAGGCGGCCATGACAGCCTGTAAGGGTGTCAGCAAAGTGTTGGACCAGGTGGTGCGGCAGCATCTTCAGGAAGTGTCTGCGCTGACCGGAGAGTAATGTGGGCTAATTTGGATTTCTGGTGAATTCTGGCTTGTGGTTAATGACCAGGGAGGATAGAGGAGCAAAGTATGTTTTTTTTTTTTTGTTGTGATTTACACAAGTCAAGCGTTTGTAATCTGTTCCTATAAAAAAGGACTTAAGCCTTAATGTATTGTGTTTTTGAATAATCTTAACTTGACAAATTATGTTTCAACATAAGAATGTGGGATTGAATAAATTGATACGAAAATTATTCTACAGTAAAAGTGAAATGCTTACTTAGACTTAAAAAGTGTAAGTAAGCGCGTACAACGTAGTAAAATGAGCGTGCGAGTTATAAAACGCACGCCGCTTTACAATTTTTTTCCCCTCCATGTCACCTCCGGGGCTCTGTAGCCACTAGATGTCAGTGAGATTAACACTGATCGGAATATTGTTAGCTACCCCTTCAACCACACGGTGTTACCGTGGTAACGAAGACAACACTTGAGTCAGCAGAATTTATTTTGCTGCACTGCAACTCGTTCCTTGAAGCAGACTAGTAGTTGTAGTATAAACTCTAAGGAACGTTTAATGGCACAGTTTAAAACTCCTATGCATTTGAATTAAACAACGTCAATATTGCGGTAAGACTCACATTTTCGGGTAAACTATATCCTGCGCTAAAATTCTTTAACGGTCCACTTTGGTGGGCTAGCTACACAACAATGCGCCCAATTTTGCTAGCAAATTTGTAATTAAGACCTTGGCTTTTTTTGCACATCCAAATAAAAAAAACAGCCACAAAGACGAGTGCTGTGGCTCCAGGCCTCAGACTTGTCAGGTTGCCTCAGGTAACCAGTGGAACCTTGCTTCATCACAAACGTGTGTCAAGGGTTGAAGGCTGAAGCGGAAGTTGGTCCGTCGTCACACCAGTTCGATAAGAAACAAGGAAAACCAATGAAACGATTAGAGTGGTGTTTAACCTGGTAAAATTGTGGGTGTTTATTTTCCTTTTACGTTGACGTACTATTTTGCTATTAAATTTACGTTTTAAAAAAATATATACTATATACATTAGCAGAATAGTAAACTCTGATTTGGGGGTGATGTGTATTTGCGGGAACCTATGCAGCTTAGCCAAGTAGCTAACTGTAGCTAGTATCTACCAAATCTAACATTAGTCATTCAATAATAACAGGCTGTATCAGGTGACTAGCTTGCACGATTAGCACTAGATGGCTACATACAATTGCAGGAGGGGTTGACAAGAAGCCACTGACATATTGTCTGGGTCTTTTTTCCATCGAAGGGTCCAACTGAACTAGTTTCAGTTGTACAAGCAACATGGGACTGCTGTCAGACCCAAATCGAAGGCGAGCCCTGACCAACCTGCTCACCCGTCTCAATGCACCGATCTGGTGAGTCATTGTAGTAACTAATTTTGCTAGGGAACTGGCATGTAAAAGGTCACCGTCTTGATCCACATCATTTATTTAATGTTACATTTGCATTTTGAATTGAACAATCAACACGGCCGTTGTAAACACCTTGTTATAACTGACTTAGCAACACAGGACAGTTCATTAGATGCGTTCAAAATCGTGCAGTCCCCCAACACTTCAGGAACAGTGTTGCCTTCCTCTACACCAGTAGTATTCAAATCTGGACCTCGAAGCCAGTTTCACTCCATTTTTTCCTTGCAGCCTTCTAGTCAGGAACTTATTTTTACCTTGGACACCAGGTGGGAGCAATTAATGGTTAGGTAGAACAGAAAACCAGCAGGCTCCGGACCTCATAGGATAAGATTTGAATACCCCTGCCCTACACTAAACTGATATGACAACATTGTGATTACTAGTGTGAAATGGCTGTTAGTAAGTTAGCGCTTAATCGGCATTGATAGCATTTCAGTCGGTTGTATCACTCACTCTGAGACCTTTTAAGTAGGTGTTTCTCGTGCTTTACAAGAGCTGAGGCTTTTGTGGGGCGGTGGCAATGACGCTTCGTGGGTGACAGCGCTATTTGTGTTCAGAGGATGGCTGTTTCGAGACCCGCGTGGGGCGGTCAGAAAGAGACTGCTACCTATGGTCACTGATTTGTCTCCCCAGTGTTGTGTGCTACCTGGCAGGTGTGATGTGGTTCATGGGCTTGGCCTTCGAACCATTCACCCTGCGCACTTACATGTCCGAGAACGCCATGGGCTCCACCATGGTGGAGGAACACTTCCCAGCAGGAGAGAGGGCTCTGGCCACTGGCAGGGAGTTTGCTGCTCACAAGAAAAAAGTTGGGTGAGTCAGTCTGAAGTCTTTTTCCTTTTGCATGTCACTAAAGCCAGAAGTTCTTGTGACTTGACCACAGAAAAGTGTTTGACCCTTACCTATCACTAACCCAATCTTTAAGATTCAGTGATTACCCTGCCTATCACAATTCCAGCTTTAAGAATGATCAAATGGGCCACTCGCCTCCCATAATATTTATTCTGTATTTTTAATTATCTTCCTTTCTTCTCTGTAGTGGAATGCCAGTGGATTGGCTGGTAAAGACAATGGAGTCTCGGGGGTTGGAAGTATTCACTCAGAGCTTCACCCGCAAGCTTCCCTTTCCTGATGAAAACAAAGAGAGATACGTAAGTGTGTTGACTGTGCTAAGACAAAGATGTCCACACATCAAACATACCTTATCTATTTCATGTCAGGAAACCCACACAGGCACACACGTACTCTCATACAGACGCATCCTTCCTCTAAATAGGCATCCATTTCAATGTTTTTCCTCACTCTGTTTCTGTTTGGGTCAGCTGGTGCGTGGCACTAATGTGTATGGGATCCTGCGGGCCCCCAGAGCATCTCGTACTGAAGCGCTGGTGCTGAGCGCCCCGTGTAGTCAGGGAAACGCCAACAACCAGGCTGTGGGCCTCCTGCTGGGTCTTGCCCAGTACTTCAGGAGTCAGTATACCACTTACACTTACTCAGACCACTGCAGAAGCACACAGTCACACACCCCCGTTGGATTTCTTAAAATGATTGGTCAACGATCGGCCCTGTCTCAGGTCAGGTCTACTGGGCCAAGGACATCATCTTCCTGGTGAACGAACACGATCTGATCGGCATGCAGGCCTGGCTGGAGGGATACCACCACACCAACACCACCGGTCAGTGCTCAGCACCTCGATGTGTCGGTGTAGCCCCGTAATTCAGGCCGGGACTCCAGCATGGACTCTGTGCTTTGTCTTGTCTTGTGTCTGTACCATGAACCCCAACCCTGGCACCGCTCTGCCTATACTGGTTCCTTCCTCAGGTGGCGACTGGTCTCCGCTGCAGGGTCGAGGTGGCTCCATCCAAGCAGCCCTGTCTCTGGAGCTCAGCAGTGATGTCATCACCAGTCTGGACTTGGTCCTGGAGGGGCTCAACGGTCAGCTGCCAAACCTGGATTTGGCCAACCTCTTCCACGCCTTCTGCCAGAAGATAGGGGTCCTCTGTACCATCCAGGGCAAGGTAAGGTGGAGGTCCGAGTGGGGGAGGGGCATCAGAGAGGCCTAATTATACCACCTCACAATTATTTTGCTTTGTGCCTTGCTCCGTTTCAGGTAAGGAGGAGCCTGTCTGGTCCCGGTCTAATAACCCAGGACTAACATGCTGTTCAACGTGTCTCCAGCGCGGAAATAATGCGTTGAATTGTCCGGCTGAATGTGCTGTCCCCTGTCTCCACCCAGCTCCAGAGGAATGACTGGGAAAGTACGTCAGGCTACAGCCACTCCGCCCAGACCATGATGCTGATGGTGCTAAAGCAGGCCAGCGGACGGCCCTGGGGGGACCATGGCCTGTTCCTCAGATACCACATAGAGGCAGCTACCATCAGGGGGATAAACAGCTTCAGACAGTACAAGACAGACACCACCACCATCGGCAGGTCAGCCACAGATGTCCGCTTCGGAGTTCGATGCGTCATGTCTGGGGGTGGGGTTTGGGAGGGGGTGTTTTTTCCTCTATTTTTTTTTTTACCGTGAAAATTCCTCTTCTGAATGTTCCTCCTCCCCCAGGCTCCTGGAGGGTATGTACCGGAAGCTGAACAACCTCCTGGAGCGTCTGCACCAATCATACTTCTTCTACCTCATGCCCTCGCTCACTCGTTTTGTCTCCATTGGTTACTACATGCCGGCCTTCGGCCTGCTGGCTGTCATCCTCCTGCTGCGTGTATCCTTCCACCTCTCTGACCGAAGAGGACTTGGCGTTCGTTTAACCAGGTAGTGCTGAGGTCAGAATACATTTTTCCAAACGAGCCCAGAGGAAGGGTGGAAGGGGCAGAATGTTCCGTTCTCTACACTCAAACGCGGTCGTTTATTTTAGTGAAAAGCCCTGATGTGGGTTAATGGTACGCTGGCGTAGTTCATGTTCAGTTTTATTAAGTCACAAGTGTTGCTGTGTTGATGATGTTAGCCTGTACTCCGGTGTCTGTCAGTGTCCTTAATAGCAGTAACAGGCCTTAGATCTGTGGGTGCAGCTTGGAGCTTCAGCACCTGGAACAGAGGATGGGCTGGCTGAGAGAGAGCAGGTCAGTATTGGGGTAGAGTGTGTGAGAACGTGTCCATGTGTGGCCGTTTCAGGTATAGTATCCACGTTTTTACCTCTAGTTAACAAATGCTAATGGTTGCTGTCATTATATTTGACTCGGTCCTCGTGTTTTCCTCCATCACCCAAACAGCCCCCCTCCAGCCCTGGGGTCCTGTCTATCCTGACTCCAGTAGTGATCAGTCATATGACGGGGGTAGCTCTGTACTGCCTGCCCGTCATGTCTCAGGAGATGGCCGTGCAGCACTTTCCTGTATCTGAGACAGAAGCTGTGGTCCTCACTGCTATAGCCATCTACACCGCAGGCCTGGCCCTGCCGCACAACACACACCGGTACACTCTTTCTCTGCCTCTATCTCACACACACACACACACACACACACACACACACACACACAAAGTACCACCTATCACACACTTAATATGCACCTGCCAAGACCAGGTTCTCCCACACACCTTCAAGATGCTGTCAGGTATGTCACCGTTTGAAGATACTGTCACACCAAACTGCTCTGTTTGAAACTAAAGTCAAGTGTTTTTCACATGCTACACAGTCTTATTCAATAATATTGCAAGTCAATATTGTGCTATCAATCAATGATTTTGGAGTCAGGTATTATTATTTAAATCACAAGTGTCAAACGGATTCCATGATGGGCATTGTGCAGGGGTCGGGTACTGTATTTTTTTATTTTTTGTCCCCAAACTGATTTTGGTAAAACTATATATATATATTAAAAATAAAGTATAAAAAATATACAGAGGGAGTTGCTTTAAAAAATGCCATAAAAATACTTTATCCAAACTTCCCATATGTCCAAAGGAGTTTACTGCACCAGTCTTCTTTTGACCTTTTTTCAGAGAGCGACATTTCCCTTGCTAGCAATTGTGTTCATTTGGACATAAAGAAATGTGTTACTCAGACTTTTCCTCCAGTATTGAGCACACATAGAATTAGGCCTACATGCCCACAACAATTTAATAGTGGCCTGAATTGGTAATTTAATGTTAATTTACAGTCATTGTATTTATGTGCTGACATCTCATCAATTTGTATTTAATGCTATTAATTGCAGAGTTATTTATATTCCGGCCTGTGTAATATTAGCTCAACAGATTTGGCCTGAGGACATACCTAGTGGCCAACCTCTGGCTTAATGTTTGTTTTAAATTATTTAAATGGTTTGACCATCCAGATCTGTGTACACTTGTTTAAGATTGCGAGATACCGCAGGTCCCCAGGAAGATCTGAAGTCAGTCGGATCCCAGTGTCTTAATCTTCTACACCTGCCTCTAACATGCTGGCACAATCAGAATGTGGACCAGAACAGGCCACATGGTTCTGGAAGTCTGTCTTCATTGACATGTATTGGGAGGTAACCTATCTGTCTAGAGACTAAAAGCGGAATGTCGGTGGGCAGCTGTTCTATGTCTCGGTCTTCCTCCCCTAGGCTCCTTCAAGGAGAGGGCACAGAGCAGGGCTGGAGGGTGCTGAAGCTGGTGGCCCTGCTCTACTTGGCTGTGTTACTGGGCTGCACTGCCCTCATCAACTTCTCCCTGGGCTTCATCCTGGCCCTGTTCCTGGTGCCCATCGCCGCCTTCATCACGCCGCACATGCACAAGTAATACTCTAGCCCAAACACACGTCTCCCGTTGTCTTGTGTGATCCCAGATGAGTCTTCTAAGGACGATGTTGTGCTCTCCTGTTTTACTATGAAAATAATGCAAAGTGAGGCAATAGTCTTGATCTGATTTGTGGTTAAGGTTTGAATTGGGTTCAGGCACTAAGGGTTGTGTTAATGCAGACATCATGGTGTTCTCCCCTCCAGGCCCCTGTAGTAATGTTTGACCCCTCCTCCCCCTAGGCCTCTGTCTGCAGCCATCATGGTACTCCTAAGCCCTGGCTGCACTCTGCTCTACTGCGTCTTAATCTTCCAGGAGCTGCAGGAAACCCCTGTCTCCCTGCAAGACGGTTGGATGCTCTTCCTGTCAGTCATCTCGCAGGGCATTCTGGACCACTCCCTCTACGGCTCATTGGTCTACCCACTCCTGGCTCTGCTGATCTACCCCTGCTGGCTGCTGCTCTGGAACATCCTCTTCTGGAAGTAGATGACCGGTAACCGGGAGGACGACGGCTCCCAAGTCTTCCTGCAAATGGCAACTACCTGGAGGTGTGGAACTGGTATAGACCTGCCTTTGTGGAATGAACTCCATCAGTTATTAACTGGTGTGCTCAGGTCTGACCTTTCACTAGGAAGTTGACTGACTTGACAAGGGCGAGTGGTTTAGAGCATTGGGTTGGCCTTGTGGGGCCCAGTACAATTTAAAAGATTATTTTGGGCCAGGATTTGTTGAACCTTAAGTAATGCACAGGTTTTTTTTGGAACAATTATTTTTTTTTATTGGTTATTGAGCCCGAGTGAAGATTTATGAAACTGGATTTCTGTACCACACTGGACTTGGAAGGGATAGAAATGTTGAGGCAACATTCTGGCAAACAAAGCCCTCGGCGAAACAACCAAAATCACATTTACCATGAGAGCAAGAAATTCTTTGTTTAGATGCATTTTTTACTTTGTTTAACCTTTTGAACCATGTGGACACAGATGCTCAAATAAAAACTGCTCAAACTTGACTCATAAGTTTTTATTCAGGTAACACACTTATAGTGTTTCTGACAAAACAAAACATTCCATCACTATCACGGTTCAGAACAACATATGGTAAGTAGGTGAAATGCAGCAAAAATCAACATTTTGTTACACACTGAATACAATATTATAAAAATAAGCCATTTAAAACCCTGTCCCCACAGATTTCTTTTCTAGCAAACAATTCCCCTCACATCAAACAATATGGCACCAACCAATGACAGTCAAGATCTGCGTCTTATTCACAAGCTGTCCCAGAACGCTTATGTAGAATTATAATCTAAGATAGTGCTGATAATACACCTGTACTCCAACTGCTTAAAAACAGGCCCTGGTGTTAATCCACACTTACAGTATTTGTAGCAACTTTCACAGTTGAGCAGAAATGTTTGCTCATTTATCGCTCAAAAATGTTCGCTTATCTGAGATTTCCAGTAAAAGAATGAGGGTTCTTTTACCTGCCCCTCAAAATAAATATTGGACAAGTCCACTCCAACCCCCACACCCCCATGTATAATAAATAATAGTGAAGTCTGCCACAAGGCAAATGTTGCTGACTCATGTCCAGAGATGAGTCAAAGGCCAGCTGTCATTTAATATAAAGTTCCTTCCTACAGTGACCACCAGGTGGAGCTGTGTGCTGCAGAGTCCTCCAGTCTTATCAGTAGTGAGGCTGGGGATTTTAAAGAAGCAGTACGTTAGTGTGTCAGCTGTGTGTATGCTCTGTCATCCAGGCTGTGGTGGATTAGGGTGTGTGTTCACTCTGTCATCCAGGCTGTGGTGGATTAGGATGTGTTCACTCTGTCATCCAGGCTGTGGTGGATTAGGGCGTGTGTGTGTTCACTCTTTCATCCAGGCTGTGGTGGATTAGGGTGTGTGTGTGTTCACTCTCATCCAGGCTGTGGTGGTTTAAGGTGTGTGTGTTCACTCTGTCATCCATGCTGGGGTCTCTATAAGTTACAGGTGGGAAGGCAGTCAACTGCTCAAGGCACCGATCTCCCCCGGCTCTGGTCTTTTTCCTCTCTCCTGTAACAAAAGCAACGTTGTCCTTCACTACAGAAACAATCAGGTGATGTAGGATGTGTTCCGTCTGACGTTGCCATAGATACAGTACCTGTTGTATGCGGGTGTGCCTCCGCATGTCAGGTCTGGCCATACTGCAGATCTCACATCCTGGTCGGGAAGGTTTGTTGATGAAGGTGCAGGAGGGACACGCCCATTCTGTCTGCAGATCAGTGGGACAGAGAGGATGTAAGACTGTTTTACTAAACGTTGTTCAGTACAGCCACTAGCCATATGGAAGGTTTGGGTTTCTGTTAGTTTAAGGACAGCGATAACGCTGTCAACTTGAAGACAATGAAACGGGACTTGCTTGACCACAAGAGTACATTGCATAAATAAGAAACATTGGTGTTGTACCAGAGTTTTGCTGGCTTTGCTGGGTTTTTCAGGTTTATCAATTATCTGCAGAGTCTCCAGGTTGAGGGCGTCTGGGATCTCATTCATAGCTAGCCTCTCAGCCCTGCCTCCAGGGCTCCCTACAACCAAATACAACAGTGGTGTATTTAATATTTATTATACAGTTTTATTGATCATAAAAAAAGGATTCAATAGCCTTCTTCCCCAGCGTGCATCACTACATTCTCCCAGCTTGTCAGTCCTGCACAACTTATGTTTTGCAGCCTTCGGCCTACAGAACTATTATGATGAACTGTACAACAATGTAGTGTTGCAAGGCCATACGTCCAAATATCATCACCTCTCTAAAAGGCTACAATTCATTAAACCAGTCCTGCTTTGAGATTAAAGCAGAAGCGATGATAATGATAATGATAATAATGATAATGATGTCTAGACAGGTGGCCTATCAACGTCTTTTAAAGAAAACCACTAGACAAGAGAGACGATTTCAAAAATGGAGAGGAATAATAATGAATGTCAATAGCAAATGTATTCTGCCATAAAGGAAAAACAATGTCAGACCATAGTGAGTGAACAAGTACAGTAATTTTAGCCATTTTATGTTATGATTAAGGTAGGGGTGTACCAAGTTTTTCCACATAAGGACATGGTATTTCTGTTTATTTTAATTGCAGACATGGTTTCAAACCTTATTTTTTGGTGTGATTTATTAAATTGGGCAACCTTTATATCTTTTTCACATGACTGTAACGGAGGCACAACACAGTAGTTGGACTAAGAACAGAATTCTGTTTATTAGAGGCTAATTTCTAAAATACGTGATGAAAGCCCTGCTGGGTGGATGCCCACATAATTCAGAACAGAAACCCTTTTGTGGCGGGTTAGGGTTAGAGTCTGGAACCATCCTTACCCCGGGACCATCCTTACCCTGGCTGTTGTAGCTGAGCCTAGAGGGCAGGGTGTTGTAGCCCCTCCAGTCCTGAGACACCGGGCCGTTGCTCACAGATGGTGGTGGGGCTACCAGGCTACCCTCCTGGTTTTGCTGGAACAGCTGACGGGTGAGGCGGGCATGGCGGGCAGAGACCAGATAGAGGTAGGCCGTGTCCCCATCCTTTTGGACCCCATACGATGCCAGGGACCTGGGCTCTGTGCACAGGCACTGTCCGATTACCCAGCGCTGCACACAAGGGTGAAAGCCATACTCCAGAAACACCTGAAAAAGAGGCCTCACATTACCAGTAAGAAACACTGAAAGTTTCAATTGCCAGTGTAACACATTCTATCAAACAAAGACAACAAAAGAAGGTTTAATTTAACCTGCTGTTTGAGTGCTGCGATTGTCATGTGGGGGAAGACTTTAACTGTGACGCAACAGGAAGAGGAAATGTCCTCCACTGCCACAGACAAACTGCAAAACAGACATGATAATTTGTTAGCATATATGTGTCATTCTTTTGGACAACTTAAAGATGTTTTCCTGGATTTTTTCCACTGGTTATAAAAGGTGTCAGACCAAAACGGGTCCCTGAAAAACATTTCATCAAAACCACTCGCTTTCAAACGTGAATTTCATGGCTAACTCAGGCCACCTTAGAGCCCCTCCCCCAACCAGAAACAAATGTGCGGATGAGAAGTCTCGAGGTTTCTGGAACACCCTCCACAGAGCAGGGCAAATAAGCAGACCCAGATGTTTAAAAACTATTTTGGAAGTATGTCTCCTTCCTGAACATCTCGGGTTCTACTCCCAAGCCACGTCCGGGCACTACTCACCTTATCTCTCCTTGGAGGTAATTCTTCTCAGACAGTTGGATAGTTAGCGCCGCCTTGTGGCGAGCCAGTGTAGATGCAAGCTGAGCAGCAGCCTGGATGGCACCTTCCTCGATTGCCCGGGCGAGTTCCAAACACAGCTCCTCTTCAGAGAGAAAACTAGTTCAATACTGACAGCACAGAAACATTTACCACATGTATAGATGGGATCACGTAAGGGCGCTAGCAAAAAACAGCCGCCAACATACACAAACTGTCCTGTCCGAGTGACTGCAGACGTGGTCGCTCACCTTGGTCATTATGAAAAACCTTCAGCACCTAGTTGTGTCCTCCATCTAAACCCTCCCTTGACCCACTGCAGTTTGCCTGAAGGTCTGTGGATGAAGCAGTCAACATGGCCAACCACTACAACACCCAGAACCTTGACAACCCAAAGACGTAAATACAAGGGCACAGTTGGCGAACTTCAGCTCTCAACACCATCATCCCAAGAATAACTAGACAAGTCAACATATCAAGCGACATCTGTCAGTGAATGGCTGACTTCCTGAACAAGATGTTACACACGAAGATACGTACATACAATAGACCAGTGGTATTCAAAACTGGCCCTCGAAGCCAGTTCCTCTACAATTTTTCCATTGAAACCCCCTAAACAGAGAACCGGGACACCAGACCGGTGCAATAATGATGAGGTACAACAGAAAACCAACAGGCTCCGGACCTCGTAGGGTAAGATTTGAATATCCCTGCATTAAACTTATTAAAGCTCTGCACTGGAGCTCTACAAGGATGCATCTCCATTACTCACTACACAACACCTGTACATCCAACAACACATCTGTAGAACTGCTTGTGTTCGCAGATGACACCACTTTGGTCAGTCTCATCAATGACAGCAAACAGGCCTGTGTGCTGTGGAGAGGTTGATCGGCTGGATAGCTGGTGCAGTCCAAACATCAGAAAATACCGTGGAGGTGGTGGTGAGGAAACGTTCCCCAACTCTCCCTTTCTACATCGAGAGCCCCGTTGTTACTTCAAATGAATCGTTCAAATTCTCCTCCAGTAGGCAAAGGCCAGATGGGCAGTACAGGTCAATCATTTCCCCGGGCTGTGGGCCTCATCAACAGGCCATCTATGTTCACAACATCAATCCAACCCGTAAACTACACAGCTGCACTCTACAGCATCACACAAATGTAATCTCCCTGCTTTCAGATATACTACACTGATATCGTAAATCCACGCATTTCATATATAAATCGCTCATATCTCATTATCTTTCATGCTCACCAACAACTTGAATATATTTGTATTTAAACTTTTGTCGATTCGGTGCATTATCTAATCCACGTCTGTCAGTAGCAGCACCATGACATCAAGTATAATTCAGAGTGTGTGTGAATGTGCATAGCGGATAAAGGACATAGTGAAGGAATGGATGACCTGTCAAAGACTGTGCTCACCAGTGAGTGGTAAGGAGGCAGTAACACGCTGCTCTACAGTGGTTGCTGCTGTCTTCTGCTGTCGGTCATCCAGATGCGGGGAACTATTTGCAGCAACTACAGAAAGATAAAGACAGACTGGTCAATTGGGAGACATGTGTCCACTTGTTAACCCGCTATTTTATTAGTCATAGTATGGTGTCCTAAGGGGTCTTTTTTAAGACAAGACAGAAACGCTTGCAAATAAGTACATGACTAGAGGAAAACACCGCCATGCTCTCTATAGTAGGGAGACAGACCATCGTGCCCTCTAACCTCTGTGTGCCTCTCTTAGCGAAGACATCACCACAGTGGCCCACTGCTCAGCTTCTCTGTCACAGCGAAAATTGAAGCGGATGCAGTCGTGAGGGGGTGTCGCCAGACGCATCTCGTGAAGACGTGGTGACTTTACCTCATACTGCACAGAGCGCAGGTCAAACTCTGCTATGAACTGGGAGAGAGTGCATAATTTGATTAGACTTCTTATATATTTTTTACATAAACAATATGTGCCTACTTGACCTAATAAAATGGACAGACTGTAAATCCTTGTGGCAGTTAATGTGCTTGCTTTGATGTTTACAATTTTGTCTGAAAAACATAAGTAGCTATTATCATCACAAGACCTTTTCCCAACAATGGAATTACTGTATAATTTGATTCAACAACATTCCAACTCAGTATGACAAAACCAGTATTTCTTTGCCTAGCATTGCATCATATACTGATGAAATCAGCCTAATAAGCTAGCGATCTTTACAGAGCAGTACTTACCACACTACGGCCGCTTCCGCTACTGTCCCTTAGTGCTAACCGAAATTCTCCAGCCTTGCTGGGGTCCATGCTAAGCTGAAGACGGAGAGCCTCATCGCCTGTTCCAGGGAGACAAAGTGGTCGAATTCCAGAATGGCAAACCGAAACCCGTACTGACATCAAAACGGTATTACAGCTAGCCAGCGCGGGCCCTCCACCATGTACAGACTGGGATGGTGCTGGCACAGGCGTTGGAGCCCAACCACCCGAGCTCAGTGCCATCTCCCACAACAACAATTGGGAACCACAGTTCTATCAACCCCAAAAAGCAAAATGTGACGTCAAAAGCCTACTTGAGAGTAAAGATATATAGTTTCATTATAGCTGTCTCTCTAAAAAAGCCCGCACTAGCTACCTTGTTAAAAACGGAACGTCAAAAAAAATATAAAAACAGGAAGTAGTGTGGTACGTCCTTTATTTACCTCCGATGGAACACGGAATTCATCAATATGGTCCGACAAAGTAAAAACGTGAGCATTTGAATACCTGATTCAACGTGAATATTTTTTTTCTAGTTGTATGATAATGCTCTCTCGTTATCAATGCGCCTAGGTTTAATAGTAGGGCTATACTGCAGCCATTTTCTATTGTTTGAGTTTTGTTAATATTTAATCTTCAGCAAATGTAAATTGTGTTCTGCTGGATTTAAATCTGAAGATGTACTTTTTGGCCCTGAATAATTCCCTAGATGTGCCAGTGTGTTTGGTATTGTTGTCCTGCTATATGATGTAGCACCTTCCAATGAATTTGGAGGCATTTGCTTGTATTTTCGCATTTAGGTGTTTTTGTAGACCTCAATAATCATTCTGCTGCTGGCGTCAGCAGTTACATATCATCAAAATGAGCCAGTTCCAGTGACAGTCACAGTACAAGCACCAGCCCCCCTCCTCCATATTTTGCAGATGATATGATATATTGTGGATCTCGGGGAGTTCCTATTTCCCCCATTTCCTCTAGCTATCATTTTGGTGATGTTAACATTTGTATCTTAAATAGGGTCAGTAAATATCTCACCAGTGTGTTCTTTTTAATGTTCCAAGGTTTTTGACTGTTTCAGATAGATTCAGACTCATAATGACTAACATGACGCCTCTTTGGTCGTGATTTTGACAAATACCATGTATCTAAAGGCAAAGGCAAAGCTTAGAATCAATCTTAGACAATGGCAGCTCTCTTATGGCTGTACAACTGGTGTCAAGAAACACAACTGACTAACCAGAAATATGTCATGTCAGTTGACCCAAGTCTTGTATTTGTCCGAAACAGAGGGGGACTACGTATAAAAAGTGTAATCATTTCTAAATCGTGAAACCAATATGTACGAAAGTACCTAAAAATAAAAGAAAAATAGAATATACATTTTAACCTTACAGTAATTGTTTGATTTCAAATTCAGACTTTTAAAATATAGGATCAAAAGAAGAAACAAGATGTTCACTGTCCCATCAATTAAAAACATTGCAAAACATTTTTTTTAGCAGTTGAATACCATATTTGTCTGCAAAGGTAAACCATGGACATTTGTTCTGTTGGTCTTGTGACATTTTTGAGCCATTCTAGACACCTTCATAATGCATAATATATGACTTATTTGTAGATGAGTAGAACATCAACTTCTACCAAGGCTATTAAGGGCATTGGTCACTGACGTCTGGTGGGATTACATGGATTAAAGCCACCATAGAAGGAAGGAAACTTTAGATCAAACTACATAAAACTGGACTTTTCCACCAGACTGTCCTCATGTCAGTCTGAAAATCCATGGACTAACATATTAAAATATGTGACCAATTTCATGTTTTGGTTTGCAATCATTACTACAATATTTCTTAACAATAATTTTAACCATCTTTCAAAAACTATTTTTGTCATCTGTAGCGCAGTTTTTAGATGCATGTCTTTTTTTATTAGGCTTATAAAAAATAGGGGTCTATGATATCCTAATCCTGCCCTACTTGCAAATCCAGAATAGTGTTTCATTCTTGGGACCACCCATATGCTCAAACTCCATGTATGCATGGCTGTAAGTTGCTTTCTGTAAAAGCATATGCTTAATGGCATTTGTTACGGTAGGACTAAGGATTAATTATGGGCCAAATGTGGCAAAGAAAAATGGACCATGGAGAAATGAGAGGGTGTGAGAATAAGTAACTAACACTGAATGCTACTTATTGCCATCTTGTCTCTGTCTGTATGCACAAGATCAGTGGTTCTCAAAGGTTTTACACTGCGTACCACTTCAGAAGATATTTCACTGAATAATTATCCACTAAAGGGAGCACCGTACCATAGTTTGAGAACCACTGCACTAGATAATGAGTTTGGGCATGTCTTAACAGAACTGTTTTGGGGGTGTTAATGAATGCCCACGTCAATAACACATTAACAGAAATTGATTCAATGACTGTCCATAAAATCAACAAAAAATTGAAGTTCTGTGACATACTGTATATTCCAGCTGTAGATCTGTCGGAGAGGCAACACATTCACTTCCTTTCACCTCCTCCGCAACAGCAGGAGAGAACATTCAACATTACTTTAGATACTGTCCTGTCTAAGAGGACCGGATATTGTGAGAATAGAATGTCTTTTCTGAACGTGAGAGAGATCAGCCCCAAGGTGAGGAGCATTAAACCAACAGAGCTGGAACCCTTGGTGAAACGAGCTGCACAGATCAAAACAGAGCTCACACAGGTAAGATCTCTTAGAACATATTTGACCCACAGAGCTACCTTCATACTCAAGTCACATGTATCTCCATACTGTATGTATATGAATAGAGACTGTACATTTATTTGTACATGCATAAAGTGTTAATTGGCTTTATAGTACACAGTATGCAATGTTTCATAGGGAGTGAGGAAGTCTTATAAGGATGTGATAGATGTCTGCTGGGGAGACCCACACAGAGGAGGGGTCAAACCCTTGACCTTTGTCCGACAGGTAAAGCCCTTCTAACCTTTGTTTCTTTATGTACCCACTGCTAACCTGGGTACATATAGAAACAGTTGAGTAGTTGTTAACTGCTCCTCTTTAAACCTCTGTTTTTGGAAAATCCTGCTTTTACTATATCTTTGTCAGAAGTCTCCACAAAGATAGTAAAACCTGACAGTTCATTCCCCACAAGTAATTTTTTGCCTGTCCCAAAAAGGAAAAAAGCTATTTCTGCCTTAAGGGTTAGATTAATTTTAAATCTTACATTTGGGGTTAGTGTTAGAATTGGGGTTAGTTTTGGTTGGGCGTCATGGTTATGGTTGGGCGTCTGGTCCCCAGAAACATAGAAAAACAAAACGCGTGTGTGTTTGTGTGACTGCCAGGTTCTTGCAGCCTGCATGTACCCTCAGCTGGTCCACAGTGACAAACTGCCAGTCGATGTTAGACGGAGGGCCCAAAGCCTGCTGGGTGTATGTGATGGGGAGAGTGTTGGTAAGGAGGAATGCATTTGGGCCTGTGGTCAACTAGGTCTGCAATGTTAAAGTGTTAACTAGTGACTGTAGTAAGGTTGACATTGGATGCCGTGTGATGATTTACCCGGATTTCTATTTGATATGCATCCCTATTCTTTCATCTTCTTCTATCAGGCTCCTACACAGCCTCTGCTGGAATCCCTTACATACAGTCTAGTCTGTCCAGGTTCATCTCTCGACGAGATGGTGGTGTGCCGTCATCCCCTGAAAATATCTTCCTGTCCTCTGGTTCTCAGGTGTCACTAACGGTCAGACTCAAGTTCGGCACCATCACAATCTCATCATCACCCGTCTCTTACCTAATCTTTCCATTATCTGCTCTCTGCTTTTAGCATGTGTTGAAGCTGTTGATCCACAATCAGGCCTCACTCCCGATAGGTGTCCTGACCCCTATGCCCACCTACTCGACATTTAAAATGGCAGTGGAGGGGCTTGGTGGAGCTGTTATTCCCTACTACCTAGAGGAGCAGCATGGTTGGGAACTGCAGGTGGAGGGGTTACGTAGAGTGCTAAGGGAGTTTAAGGATGTCTGCAATCCTGTCGCCCTGTATGTCATCAACCCGGGCAATCCTACAGGTAACGGGCCAGTCCAGTTCCACGACCGCCGGTCAATAGAACCCCAACCCACTAAAAATCTGAAGAATGTGAAGCATACATTTTTCAAAGACAATTTACCATTTAGCAGTAATTATTATTGTCTTGTTGTTGCTAGGTCATGTTCAAAGCAGAACGTCAATTGAAGAGGTGATCCGATTCGCTGCTGAGGAAAGGCTCTTCCTCATGGCTGATGAGGTGACCTTTCAGTTTACTGTCCTGGTAAATCAGTTCTCATCGTTAACAGACCTTTTTTGTTCTCTATGTTAACGTTTTATTGTTTTCTTCCTCTCTGTTCCATTTGATCCACAGGTGTATCAGGACAGTATTTTTGGGGAGGACACTGAGTTTGTCTCCTATAAAAAGGTTCTGTCTTTGATGGGACCTCCTCTCTCACACCAAGTGGAGCTAGCCTCCTTCCATTCAGTATCCAAAGGCTTTATGGGAGAGTAAGTAGAATGGCACCGGCTATATAAAGCGATATACCGTCACGCATACTGTAGCACACTGTGATCTACAGAACTCTGGATCTCATTACCTCAATAGTTACATGCAGGCCAGCTGACTGTCTTGCCTGGGCCCGGGACGAGATAATCTTAGATGGGCCCTTTAATGTCAACCCAATGTCGGTTCTGGGCCGCCCCCAACCCTGGGCCCGGGACAACCAACACGTTTGTCCCCCCCATCGATGGGCCTGGTTACATGTACTTAACTCATTAGCTACTAAGCCTATTACAGTTGCTGTGTTACAAAATCCAATCCAATCCATCCATTATGTTAACAGTACGACTGTTAAGTAATACTGCCAGACAACACAGCAAATACATAGATTTTTTCTACATTTATTAAATGTGACTAATACATGTAGGTCTAATACAACACAGCAAAACCTTCTGCATTCTCAAGTACTGTGGTAGCGACATCTGGCTGTTTGGTATGCTTTTTATGACTGGGGAGTTTGTCCAGGTGTGGGCTACGAGGGGGGTATGTAGAGCTGGTGAACCTTGACCCCGAAGTAATGACGTACGCCTACAACATATTCTTGACTGATTCCTGTCCGGCTGTGACTGGTCAGCTCGCCCTGGACCTCATGGTTAATCCTCCCAGACCAGGTGACCCCTCTTACCCGGTTTATGCCCAGGTGAGACCCATCAAGATAAGTTACTAAATAATCCATGACCAGGTAAGACCTAATATACTGCATATGTGGCACAATAATGCCATGTAAGAATTGGTCAAACGGAGTGTGACAATAGTACTCTGGAAGTTGATGCCTCAAAGAAATAGTTAATCAAAATCATACTACTTACGTTTATTTCTTTTCCTATTCACAACAGTACCTCAATATCCAATACAGCACATTCATCCCTGAACCCCTCCTTTCCAATAGGAGATCAAAACTATCAAGGCCATGCTGGTCCATAACGTGAGTCGAGTCCTGGAGGTTCTGAACAATATCCCAGGTATCAGCTGTCAGCCAATTACGGGAGGAGCCTTCATATTGCCCTGGATACATCTACCCCAAGGAGCCATCTGCAAGGCCGAGGTTAGTCACAGGGCGTATATTGCACTGGAAACCGCACTGGAAACACTGGTGTTGTCTCACGGCCATTTCCCAAAATATTTATACCAAAAAAAAAAGACTCAAAATCTAACACCTAATTCATCTGAAATAATCTCTCAACACAAGTGTTCCTTTGTGGGTTACAGGCACTGGGAATGCAGCCAGACCTGTGGTATTGTAAACTGCTCCTTGAGGAGGCAGGAGTGTGTGCGGGCCCAGGTTGTGAGTATGGACAGAAGGCAGGCACCTACCACATCAGGTACACTAATCTCTGACTGATCTCTGACCCCTGGAATATAACCTACAACGCTGGCATTGCAACTGAGCTTTACAGGTCCTCTTTTCTCTCTCTGCAGACTGCGTGTCCTGACCCCAGTGGACACCATGGAAGAAGTACTACAACGCCTGAAGAACTTCCACCTGCACTTCCTCAGAGTTTTCCTGAAAACTGGCTTCACTTAACTTTATTATAACCCAATAATTAAGAATATGTTTGACTTGACAGACAGTATGGAGAATACAAAAACCAACAAGTAACCTTGTTTATAACATCTTTTTATCGTCAGACATACCATATTTAAACCATTATTATTAACAATAAATATGTCAACAATTATATGCATTCATTCTTTTGTCACTGAAGATCTATGACAAGGCATATTGACAGTTCATCAGTAAAGCTGACTCCACTAGATAAAGTTCAGCTTCCATTCAACTTCTGCTTTTAAGAGTTAATTAGAGTGGAATTCTGACTCTAATTAACTATTATCATACAGAGATACAACCAGCAGTATTCACAGTGGCACGGAGCCATTAAGCAAAAGTCCACACCTAGACGAAATATAAGTTCAAGCGCTGAACTTTCTGAGCATGCCGAATTTTCCCAAAACTCCTTGAATTGCAATTCCGGCGGTGCTTAAATTAACAATATTTCCACATGTGGAATTTTAGTATAATTAATTGGCTGATTCTTACTAATGACCCGGCAGGAGTTCACATGACCAACCGGAACTCAGCAGGATTGGGCAATTGATTTGGAAGAACAACTTAACTACTTTAAATGGTGGAAGCCTTTAATGGCAATAACCATGACACAGTTAAGTCCTCTAACCACCAATTAGGACCAGAGTTTTTTCCAAGTATAAAGAATTACAGTGAAGTGCTTTGACATCCCAGTATTCCATTGCCACATCAGTCTACCTCAGAATCACTGTGGTCACTGTTTGTCTGGGGGTCTGCATTAGACTCCGTGTTGTTCAGCAGTTCCACCAACAGGCAGATGAGCTTGCCGTCCTGTGCAGTGTGATTGGCTGAGCTGTGAGGTCGCAGGTTGCGGTACAGCATCGTCTGAATGGAGGAGCGTAACTCCCACAGGAGCTCCCAGGTCTGGACAGACAGCTCACAGCGCACCAGAGACCTCCCTGGGAACGCCACCTCCACACGGTCACCGTTCACTGAGGCAGGAGGAGGTGAGGTGGGAGAAAGAGTTAACGACAGAAAGCAGGGCTCTTACCTTTTCAATTTACATGCTTCACTAGCGGCTTCCAGCACACTTGTAACAATTTTCAAGATGATGGGATTGATCTGTACAATCCCACTGACACTGGTGTTGATAACACTACTGAGGCTCTCAGAGACACATCTCTAGTGTCACTGCCAACGTTTGTGCAGTAATTGGTGAATGGTGATCTCTCCACAGCACAAATTCCTTTTTAACTACTGCTCGGCTATTCATAAAGTGTTAGGAAATTGAAAGGCACCTCTCTCGGTGATGTCACAGTCTGTGAACAGCAGCAGAGCGAGGGGGTGGACTGCTGACGAGTCTCGGATAAACACGTTACCACTGGACTTGATGGCACTGAAGAAGGTCAGCCAGCGACTGGGGAACTGCTCCTTTCCCCTGGAACAAGACAAGAAGGGCTTAATGCACACACAGACAGTAGCAAGAAAAAGCATGTGAACCCTTTGGAATTACCTGGATTTCTGCATAAACTGGTCATAAAATTTGATCTGATCTTCATCTAAGTCACAACAATAGACAAACACAATCCGTTTAAACTAATAACACACACAGACGGATACATTTTCGTGTGTTTGTGTAAACATTCAAAGTGCAGGGTGGAGATAAGACCTTCTAGGCTAATGACTCAGCCAACCTGGAGTCCAATCACATGATCTTCTTCTTGCCACAGCATGCTGATCAACCACCTGCCATAAAGGCAGATACACTAACAGAAAATCCCTGTCTCCCCTATCCTTTAACCCTGAACACCCTAAAACTATCCCTAAACCTTATCCAAAACCTTATAGTTTTTCTTTTAAAAAACAAAATGATCCATTTTATTTTTGTGTCTGTGTTGAGCCAATTTTACTTACGGAGCCAAATGTAATGTAGTACAGTAACACAAGTCCACACAGGCACATACCTATTGATGGATGAGCGGTGTATGAGCACTGGACCACTCTGTGTGCGGAAGCACAGGCTGTTAGGACGGAAGCGTCCTTTGGTCACTGCTCCTCTTCTCACCTGGGCCACAGAAACAGCAGTCAAGAGTTAGGATGCACTATGTATCTTAACCCACAGGAACACGGGCATGGGTTTGTTTGAGACGGTACCTGTATGAGGTTGGGGTAGAGTCCGGCCAGCAGCACAGCCTTCACCAGCTCATCTTGGTGGCTGTGTTGGTTGTAGAGGGAGGAGGCTCTCTGGCAGTCGGCTGAACGCACCACCAATCCAGCCTCAAGGAGATTCTCACTGAACTGGGCGATTAGGCCTTGAACACACATCAGACATCAGTTCATAAACAGAATGAATGTATGAACAGAACAGCTTAAATCTTAAGTCTTCAGTCCAACTGGTTGATTCTACCACTCGTCTAAATCAAAACCAAATATGGATTCCATGTTGTGTCTCACTGATCACATGCCTAACTCGCCTTGCAACTGGCCAGAATGCTGCTGCAGACAGGAAGTAGAGCTGTGTAAACGCAAACACTGACAAGGCTATGAATTGGAGCGGTAGGAGAGTAGCGGGTGGCATTAAACACCTGGATTTCATTTGATAACACAACATTGGGGAAGGTATAAGGGGGTAAATATTTTTCTAAAAATAAAACCACCACAGCCATGGTATGTGTAAGTAAGTGCAAAGCCGTTGCTAACAAATGACAAATAATGAATGAGAAGGTCTAATTTATGGGGCCTTAAAGAGTAAACCATAGACCTCCGAGGACCCAAGTTTACGTGAGAGTGTTGTTCTCTCACCATTGATGAAGCGCAGGCCTGTTCGAGAGAGTGTGTATCTTTCTGTGTAGTTCTGGATGGTCTCTCTGTCCCTCTCGTGCTGAACGCTCCTCCAGCCCAGAACAGCTCTACTGAACACCAGGTAATCACTGTAGCTGGAGCCTCCAAGGGCCTCCTTAGCCTGGAGGGACAGAGAGAGAGAGAGAGGGGAAATAAATAAATGGAACAGTGGTTATTGTGTGCGTGTGAAATCAATCATCTAGCCACAGTAAGAGAAGTGTTACTCCAAACGCATGACTTAGGTCAAAAAGTAAATACTGAAATTAGCGCTGTGTTACAAACACTGTGGGCCAGTACCATAGAAATCTTCAGTACATCACAAGCCCAATTTAAACAACGACTGCTCATGTGAATGTGGACTGAGCAAGAGTCTGACCTTGGTAACCAGGGCTCTGTTCTGCATGCTGTTGTGGAAGGGATCTCTGGTTAGACAGGCAGTGACTGACAGCAGAGGTAAGACACAGCGGAACATCGAAGCCAGCACCAGAACCTTTCCCAGGCGCGGATCACAGGAGAGGATGGCTACCCTCTCCCCCAGGGGGGTCAGGGCCTCAGTTTTGTCCAGAACGCCTGCGGGGGAGATACAGCACTACTAGAATCAAAACCACAACCAGCAACTACAGCACACACTAATATTACCTCAAACTACCTGGACAACAATTAACACCCTATTTGCTCAATCCCAACAGCCGGGATACAAGATTTTTTTTCCCCTCAGGTGAAAACAGATGTTTAGACTTACCAATCTCTTGTAGGTTGCGGACCGCATCTGTCACAGCCTCTCGCTCCGGACTGTCCAACACTTGGGACAGGAAATCCACTGCCTGGAGAGATCCACCAAGAGAATATCAATAAATGTGAAACGGTTTTTTTATCCCCTCACCTGACCTCACCTTTAACTGACCTCACCTTTAACTTAGGGCTGTGGATCTTGGCCTGCACCACCAGGCTCTCAAGAGGGGTGCGTAAAATCTCAGGCACAGGGAAGGTTTTCATGGATTCCAGCTGTTTCCGTGGGAACAGGTGATAGGCATGTCCGGGCTGACATCGGCCCGCCCTACCCCGGCGCTGCGTGACGTTGGAGCGGGAGATCCAGACAGTGTCTAGGCAGGAAACCTGGGGACCAGCGGGAAACGGGTTAATGACATACTGCTAGTTCAGGATGAGAGGCTTCATGGACACGCCTGCTGCACAAACTGATGATGTATGTTGACAGTCGTCCTAGTAAGTACTGCCTAGTTAGTTACCAAAAGAAGTTTGGACTTGGTCGTGTGCAGAATTGTAACATCAATATTATGATTTCTTTATGTCCACTAGCCAGAATAAAGGAGCTAGTATGAGTTAATAAGACCGACTGAACCAAATCCGGTCTCCAACATTTCTATGTCATCATACCAAGTCCCCTGTGTAAGGACTGATAGGTGAACCACTGCCAAGAAATACATGTTTAAGTGGAAAATTAGCATCTGATAATAACACAAGCATAGCCAATGAATATACATATAATAAATGCTACGTTTCATGAAAAATGCAATGGCAAAGCTTTAGGGTTATTCATTCAACTATCTACAGTGTCATAAGGCAGCTTCCATTCAACTAATCAGTGTCAGAAGGCCTGAACACAGACCTTGGTACGTGCATCATAGTTCTGCTCCTTCTGAGAACCCGCATCCACTACATGAACAATGTCATCAATAGTGATGGAGGTCTCAGCAATATTGGTAGCTAGGACAATCTTCCTCCGACCCACAGGGGGGCGCTGAAACACAGTCTGCTGGTCGCTCACTGACATACTAGAATGTACTGGGAGGAAGAACAGAGACATTAATTCACACAGGATAGTACTGGACTGACACACAGAGACAGAATCTCCTAATGCACTGAGTTTTAATTTGGGCCAGAATATTTGCCTAACTGTGACCTGACCAGGAAGAATACATCGTTGTGAACAGGCAAGCAGGATTGAAACTAAAGACAACTAACATCATTGGCCTCTTATTCCTGTCCTTACATGGCAGGATCATTGGAGAGCCTGAGAGGAAGGATGGTTTCTGCTCCAGCCTCTGCTGCACGGCCTTAATGTCCTGCCAGCCTGGGAGGAAACACAGCACGGCACCTGGAGAAGGGAATCGCCAACCAAGTCAGATCGGAGCTGAACAGACATGGTGAGATGAAGTAGAACTATGAAGCGTTGGTTACCTGGCTCTCCATGTCTGTGAATGTGCTCTATCACATCAGCTACTAAGTCCAGGTCTGGTGTGGCTTCCTTCCCCTCCTTAACATAAAGCCACATATGAAGGTTATATTAAACATGTAATACAACAGTCAGAGCCAAACATTAAAATGTAAAGTACAGGATTGAAAAAGTCCACCCCTTAGACTAACTCACCAATCCCTTGAAGTCCGTCCTGTTTGGAGGAGGAGGAGGTCTCTCCATCTCCGCTAGAATATCCTCCAGGTACAGGTCCCTGACGGGGTGCATGAACCCAGGCACGCTGACCACAGGGCAGCCCCCAAAGTACTGGGCAAGCCTCTGGTTGTCCCCTGTGGCGCTCATCAGCACCACGCGGAGGTGGGGGTTGTCTCGGATGGCAGGTTTCAGCAGGGCCAGCAGCAGGTCCGTGTTGACGTCCCTCTCGTGGACCTCGTCCACCACCACGTGGCTGATACCCCTCAGGGAGGCATTGCTCTGAAGCTTCCTCAACAACACCCCCACTGTCAGGAAGAGCAGGGCCCCCCCACTGTGCTCCGGTGGACGGCTCTCCAGACGCACCTACTCAGGAGGATTGAGATGGGAGAATGAGTGACAGCAGAAGTGTCCAATTAACATGTGGAGCTACAATAGAGCGAGTGACAGCTCAACTGTCAAATGAATAAAGGATAATGGTTAGTGGTGAGTTACTGTGTTGCTGATGAGAAACACTGGTGACAATATCATTAGTTAACAGCAGGCTCCCTTTAACTCACCTGATATCCTACAGAGTGTCTGAGGGAGGGGCCCATCTCATTAGCAACACGGTGGGCCACTGACACGGCACTGATCCTCCGAGGCTGGGTCACCAGAATGTTACACTCTGCCCCTTGGCCACCCCTCACACGCCCTTCCAACAGGAAGCGAGGGATACGCGTTGTCTTTCCGCACCCAGTCTCCCCGGCGATCACAGTGACCCGGGAAGACTCCACCGCCGACAGCACACGTTCCTGATGGGCATCGACTGGGAGTTCCACTCCCAGGCCAGGCCCCGCCCTTTCCCACTCTTCCAGTATGTCAGCGCTCAGCTGCTCGGCCTGCTGGGTAGAGAGAGGCCGGTACAGCTTGCCTGTAATGGCATCTGTGACGAGGTCCTCTTCCTCCTCTTCATCCTGTTGGTTTAATCTCTGTTGGCTTATCTCTTCCTCTTCCTCCCACAGTTTCTGCATCTCTTTGGCCACTGGGTACTGGGCAAGACAAGACAACACGTCAACATGGCAGAAGAGTACATTCCTGGACAATGACACCAGATACATTGTTGACTTCTGTCTGATGATTCAGGAATACTGACCTGTGTGAGGTATTCTCTGACGTCCTGCTCCAGGTACTCCGGTATCTCCAGGGGATAGGGCTTTCTGTCTCTCTCTCCTGCCTCACGCATCTCCTCCTTGTGGTACTTTACATGTGTCAGAGGCTGGTTGTTTTCATCGAGCAGCTTCATTTCCTGGAGAGTGTACAGAAGGTAGGTGATGTTTATTATGCACCAATTATTATTATTATTGACTATTTTAAATCATGTCTGTTGTGACAATGGTTCTGCTAGAGTACACCCATTGGCGTCAGGCATTAAAGAAATGTTTCCCTTAGCGGTTTGATTCTCTGCGGTTTCTGTAGAGAATCTTTCCTCAGCGGTGCTCACCTTCAGTTTGAGACAGGCCAGTGCAGCCGCTTTCCTCTCGGCCCCCACTCTGCGATGACTAGCGGCCACAAATGTCATGTCTTCCGGCCAGCGCATGGTCAGCTCACAGTGCTTCAGCTTACCACCTACTGTCCTGTACTGAACCAGCTCCTGCACAGAAGAGTAGAAGAGAGATTGAGTTGGGTGACACTGTTGTACCATGACTTATGATTGTTAGACAGGATGTGCACTAGTATATTATAGGCTGTATTATTGAGCAGGTTGCACTTAGGAGAGAGAGTCACTGACCTTGAAACTGTTGGAGGAAGTGGCCATCTGGACGACCCTGTTCAGCAGAGCTTTAGGATTTGTAAACATGGAGAGAGCCTGGGACAGCTCAGTACTCTCCTCGGTTGCCCTGTAAACATCACAGTTAAAACCACTGGTCCAGAAGTTGATGAATATACACTGTAGATAGTAATACGTTTACGGTAATACCACGATGGTCTGTGAGGTTCTGATTGTTCATTCTGGAGGTGTCTTCTAAGCACTTGGACATCTTCTGTCAAGCGAGACTCCTCCCGGTCATCCAAGGATGACAGCGGTCCACCACACCCTCGCCCAACTCTGGCCACCCGATTGTCTGGTCTTAGCACACCCAACTCCTGAAGAGATGGAGATCAATCAATCAATCAAATTTATTTATAAAGCCCTTTTTCAACAATTGTCACAAAGTGCTTTTACAAAAAGAAGGTGGGGGTGGGAAAGATGTGGGGGAAAATAATCATATGGAATGGGTTAGACATTAACGAATACAATGCTCCATTGCTTCTAGAAAGGCCAGGCCTTTCCTCTCACCCTCAGTTTGTGACAGGCAGCGGCTGCAGCATATCGTTCAGCATCAATCTTCCTGGAAGCTGTGCCTTCCAGCTCCATCTTGCTGGGCCAGAGGAGTGTGACAGTGGCTCTCTGGTGACAGACATATAGCGAAAGTGAAGACATCATTAGAGTTTGGGAAGAGGTCTTAGGTCTGTCAAATGAGATGTGTTACAAGAGTCCTAGTTGTGCCTTGTCTCTGACCTTGACTCCAGCATCTTCTGTGCAGTGATACTGGATGTGTTGGGAAAGGTCAGATAACCCAAGCGCCCGGGATATAGTGGTAAATAGCAGGTTCTTAGGTTCAGGGTACTCTTTCAGAAGGTCATTACCTGTTATAATATGAATGATGAAAGATGGAGGTCAAATTCACTAGTAATAACGTGTTACTTAAACAACTTAGCAAGCTGTCATTGCCAAACAACTAAAAGAGGCATGTAACGAATTAGCTAATGACAACGCAAACTTGTCGGACTATAACGTCAGCTTTTGCTCTGAGATAACTACTCATGTCTCAAGAGTCAAGGTGCTTTGCTCAGGCTTTTGGCTTGGCACCGATTAACAGCATTTCTCACTCACCCCGTCTTTTCTGAGCCGCTGACGCAGCAGTGTCTTGATACCTCCTGGCTTTTGTTTTGTACCACCGGACCCGATTATAATTTAGTCCAATTAGACGCCCAGTGCCTAAAGACTTCCCAAGGTTGCACAACGCTCCAAGTCGCACGAGTACTATCCCGGGTAGCGCCATGTTTCAACAAATGCCGGCTGCTCTGCATCAGTGTCTTGTGAGCAACATTAAAGAAACACTTCCGGGTCACGAAAATCAGGAAATTTTCAAAATAAAAGAGACCAACGTATTACTTCAAAACTGACATAAGTTGAGTTTATTAATTGTTTAAGAAAATGTACCTCTCAAAACATTGACAACTATTCATATATGACCATATTTAAGAGTAATTTCAATAAAAAGTAGGTATTAAAACACTTTCCAAGGGCAAAATTCAGACAATGCCAATGACTGAATATGGAATACATATTGCCTCATAGCTCATAAACTATTGAATATTCCACAGAGAAAGCAATGTAGGAACTGTTCAGGAGAATGTGTAGAATAAGACAAACCTGTTTAATCATGGGGAATGATTAAACAGTGTGCTACATCTGGCAACACAATATTTTCCACACCCTCTTTTTCCACAATGAAACTCAATGGATATGAAATGCATATTACCCTGTACAGAAAAAAACTGTTCAATACGCCGCAGTGAATGTATTGTAGGAAATGTTCAGGAGAGTGGATAGAGTAATTATATGCAAAGAAATCAAGGGGCACTGTGTGTTTGCAATTGTTGCTGGCATTTTACTCCTCCCATACCATTGGCCACAATGTAACTCAATGGATATGAAATATATATTGCCCTATACAGAAAAAAACTATTCTATACGCCGCAGTGAATGTATTGTAGGAAATGTTCAGGAGAGTCTATAGAGTGATTATATGCAAAAAAAAATCAAGGGGCACTGTGTATTTGCAATTGTTGCTGGCATTTTACTCCACCCATCCCATTGACCGCAATGTAACTCAATGGATATGAAATACATAGTGACTCATACAGAAAAAACTATTCTATATGCCGCAGTGAATGTACTGCAGGAAATGTTCAGGAGACTCTATAGATTGATTATATGCAAAAAAATCAAGGGACACTGTGTATTTGCAATTGTTGTTGGCATTTTACTCCACCCATACCATTGGCCACAATGTAACTCAGTGGATATGAAATATATATTGCCCTATACAAAAAAAACTATTCTATATGCCGCAGTGAATGTATTGTAGCAAATGTTCAGGAGAGTCTATAGAGTGGTTATATGCAAAAAAATCAAGGGGCACTGAGTATTTGCAATTGTTGCTGGCATTTTACTCCTCCCATACCATTGGCCACAATGTAACTCAATGGATTTGAAATATATATTGACTCATACAGAAAAAACTATTCTATACGCCGCAGTGAATATATTGTAGGAAATATTCAGGAGAGTCTATAGAGTGATTATATGCAAAGAAATCAAGGGGCACTGTGTATTTGCAATTGTTGCTGGCATTTTACTCCTCCCATACCATTGGCCACAATGTAACTCAATGGATATGAAATATATATTGACTCATACAGAAAAAACTATTCTATACGCCACAGTGAATATATTGTAGGAAATGTTCAGGAGAGTCTATAGAGTGATTATATGCAAAGAAATCAAGGGGCACTGTGTATTTGCAACTGTTGCTGGCATTTTACTCCTCCCATACCATTGGCCACAATGTAACTCAATGGATATGAAATATATATTGACTCATACAGAAAAAACTATTCTATACGCCGCAGTGAATGTATTGTAGGAAATGTTCAGGAGAGTCTATAGAGTGATTATATGCAAAGAAATCAAGGGGCACTGTGTATTTGCAATTGTTGCTGGTTTACCCCTCTGCCAATAGGCAGTCACTGAAAATTTAAATATGCAAATCACACCTCTCATGGCCATCTGCTCCATGGCTATAAAAGAGGGTCTCACAGTCTGCTCAGTGTCCCGACATACCTTTCTTCACGAGAAAAGTAGTCATATACCGGTCAGGGCATGAACCCTATGGGCGACGCTCCACTCATAAAACTGGAGTCACGAAAGTAACTATCGTTCTACTTCGTGAAACTTTGCCCATAGGGGCTTCGCTTAAGGTATAACATCCTCAACGGTATCTGATCAATCAGTTTGAGCGGCGTGTCGCACAGCGCCTCCAGAACCAAAGCCAAATCCCACTGTGGCAACGTCCGCTGAGTCACAGGCCGAAGACAGCGGTACCCAGCCAGAAACCGTTTCACCAATGGAAGACTAAACACAGACACTCCATTGAACCCTTCATGACACACTGAGATCACACACGCGTACACCTTGAACGTGCCAAGGGATCGTTGCTGATCAAACAGATATTGCAGGAACGACAGGACACTGCCCACATCACAACCAAAGGGGTCAACCCCCGCATCCTCGCACCAGCGGGCAAAGATCCTCAAACGGCCAGCATAGCTAGCCGACGTGGAGGCCGCCCTCGCACCCTGAATGGTCGCGACGACCTCCTCGGTCAGTCCTCGCCGCAGCAGCCTGGCCCTCTCAGGAGCCAGGCCCGTAACGGCTGGCCCAACACAGGGAACGCACGAAGAGAAAACCACAGAGGGCAGTAGGTGTCCTCCCGGGACGTGAACAGATCCACCTGTGCCTTCCCGAAACGTCTCCAGACCTCGACTACCGGGACCCGAACCGACACTCTGCCCATGGGAACCCCACGTAGCAGACTGCGTGGGTCCCTCCAGTATGCAAGGTCCGACTCCAGGGAGCTCGGGACCTTGATCAACCGCCGCTGGTGACGCACAGGATCCAACTGGAGCCATGCGAACCAGCGCTGCAGGCCCCGCATGCGCAGCAGGCCCAGCGGAACCACCACGTGGGCTGATGACATCATGCCCAGCAGCGACATGACCGAAAACACAGACACCGTACGCAACAGTCAGACGTGGTCCAGGGCCCGCAGAGTAGCCTCTCTCCGCGCCTCGGACACGCGCGCCCTCATAGACACTGTGGATAACTGGAGCCCCAGAAACACCACCAGTTGATTGGGCTGAGGAGCGCTCTTTTTCCAGTTCACCGTGAAACCCAAGCGAGTGAGCTGAGCCACCAACCTGAATGTGTGAACCCGGGCCTGTTCCGCCGAGTGCACCAGAACCAAAAGGTCGTCCAGATAGGCCAGAACCCTGACCCCCTGACACCTCAGCGGTCCTAACGCCGCCTCCACGCACTTGGTGAAAGTGCAGGGGGGCCAACGCGTACACGAACGGAATCCGCATGTACTCGTACGCCTGGCCCTGAAAGGCAAACCGCAGGAACTTCCTGTGGCGAGGTAGGATTGGGACATGGAAGAAAGCGTTCTTCAAATCGATGCTGACGCAAAATCCCTGGGGTGCACGCACTCCAAGAGACGTTTCGTCGTGAGCATGCGAAAAGGCCTCTTCGACACACATTTGTTCAAAACTCGCAGGTCGAGAATCGGCCTCATGCCTCCTGTTTTCTTGGGCACCAGGAAGTAAGGGGAATACAGCCCCCTCTCCCTCTGCTCCAATGGGATTAAGGACACTGCCTCCTTTTCCAGAAGGTCCGCAATCTCCCCCTGCAGGGCAGTGACCTTCACTGGAGACACCATTACTGACTCCACGACCCCTGAGAACGGGGGAGGCAGGCAGTGGAACTGCAGCGCATAACCCTTCCTCAGTGTCCTGTCCAACCAGCCTGGCAGTGTGCATAGATGACGCCACTCTGAGTAGAACAGAGAGAGCAGTCGAGCACGCAGCTGGGGAGCTGTGGCCAGCCATTGAGTTTACGCTTCCACAGCCCCGACCGCCGCGGGGGGGCCGTCCGCAAACAGCCATCCCGCCCAAGGTGGGGCCAACCCGAAAGGGAGAGGAAGACGCATGCGCCACCTGGGCCGAGCTGTCCATCTCCCTATTGGTTACAGCCGTAACCATGGAGATAAAGGCTCCAGCAGGCGGCGCAGTCGAGTACAACTGGCCGAATACCTTAGTGGGGCGAGCGGAAAATTCCCCCTCGCCCAACAGAACCCTGCCCAGGCTCCCACACACGCCAGCCACCCCGCCGGCGGCAGTAGGGGGAGCCACAGACTCATGGAGTCGGAGACCACCACCCCCAGTCAGACACAATACATTCACTGTGGTGTATAAAATATTTTTTTCTGTATGAGTCAATATATGTATTTCATATCCACTGAGTTACATTGTGGCCAATGGGATGGGTGGAGTAAAATGCCAGCAACAATTGCAATTACGCAGTGCCCCTTGATTTCTTTGCATATAATCAATCTATAGAATCTCCTGAACATTTCCTACAATACATTCACTGCGGCGTATAGAATAGTTTTTTTGGTACAGGGCAATATGTATTTCATTTCCATTGAGTTACATTGTGGCCAATGGGATGGGCGGAGTAAAATGCCAGCAACAATTGCAAATACACAGTGCCCCTTGATTTCTTTGCATATAATAACTCTATAAAGTCTCCTGAACATTTCCTACAATACATTCACTGCGGCGTATAGAACAGTTTTTTCGGTACAGGGCAATATGTTTTTCATATCCATTGAGTTACATTGTGGCCAATGGTATGGGTGAAGTAAAATGCCAGCAACAATTGCAAATACTCAGTGCCCCTTGATTTTTTTGTATATATTTACTCTAGAGAGTCTCCTGACCATTTCCTACAATACATTCACTGTGGCGTATAGAATAGTTTTTTCTGTACAGGGCAATATGTATTTCATATCCTTTGAGTTACATTGTGTCCAATAGGATGTAGGACGAGTGGAGTAAAATGCCAGCAACAATTGCAAATACACAGTGCCCCTTGATTTTTTTGCATATAATTACTTTATCCACTCTCCTGAACATTTCATACAATACATGTTTACAATATACACTAAGCAAAGTGTCAAAATCGATACATTAATTTTATTAAAATCGCGTTTTACATAGGACTTTTATTTTTAAGGCAAAATCCGACAACCGGAAGTCTTATTGTTGCTACGGAATCTCTAATGTTGCCAGCATGACGCTAGTCTGCTTTGCACTTCCTTGGTGACAACAACGAAATAAGAAATATTTAATGACACGTGCGTACATCGCCACCTTCTGGCGTGGAATGTAAACGTGGCTTACAATGTTACTGCTTCAAAAAAATATATTTATCGTGTTTACTCAGTCATTTATACTGACAGAAGCATAGAAACCTGCATTCCACTGCCGTTTAGCTGAAGCAAGGTCGGTCTTGGTGGTCTTTGGATGGGAGAGCTGATTTCATAAATGGACACATTTTCTTCATATACATTTCAACAGCATATTTGTGGTTATCATGATTCCAAACGTTGAATAGGTACAAAAAACTCTGTGGTGAAATTTTCTTTCCAAAGATTAGAAATCACCTTACTCCTATCAGTACTTTTATATGGATCCACAGGAATGTTACAAAGCATAACGTAACATACATTTTCCCTAAAAATTACTTTTTATTGCTAATCTTTTCAAGTAATCATTCACAACAAATATTTTTTTGTATCTATTCAATGTTTAGAAGCACTTTTCTATTCAATGTTTGGAAGCACTTACACTTATCGGAGAATGACATACCATTTTAATTCCTGAACGAGAAACTCAGAAAGAATTGGAGTATGTGAGCCCCAATGCTGTCCATAATGCAAATATTACATAACAGTTGAAAATGACTGTATAGAGTCATTAATTCTTCAGTTCCACCTGGCAAGTGGGTGTCCTATCCCAGGCAGGCCTGGTGATAACAGCTTGCCCTGGGTATATATTAATCTATGGGCTAGGAGGAGAACTGATGAAGTATGGAACTGGCTCTTGTTTTGCTTCTTGCAGTCACAGCAGCTGGTGAGTAAGCTGTACAATGTTTTTAAATTGTTTGGTTTAAAACCTATAATCGAAAAGTGATTTTTTTTTTAAGATCATGGATTTTTAGTTCATGAAATGAGCACATATGGTTTCTTATTGCCTATAATGAACCTGAGTAGAAAATGTACTATTTTTGAGAGACCACTTTCCTACATTATATCCCTTATTGTCTCAGGCTGTGGCATTCCCACCTCCCCTCCTAGCATCAGTAGGGTCATAAACGGGGAAGAAGCCCGTCCTTACAGCTGGCCATGGCAGGTAAGACTGTGAGTCACAGTATGAAGAGAACGCACCAAGAATTGACTGATAATTAAAAGTGTGCTATCAAATTCAACTTTATTCATCAAGCACGTCCTTACAGGGGATGCATTTAAACTGCTTAACATATAAAATTATGAAACGTCGGGGGAAAAAATTCAAATAGGAAAACATACAAATTCCAATAACACAAACATTACACCAATTTAAATAGTATAACAAAATAACAGTGGACCTGGTTCAGTAAATATAAACATTGTATTTCATCATCGACCCATTTAGTGACCTGCCTGTACTTTGTTTTGTAACTCATCTGCAGGGAGCACAGCAGCTAGTGACCACCATGACGCAGTTTACATTCTGTAATGAATACTGAGTCGGGAGGTAGAATCCCAGCGCGGAAGCGCTGTTTATTTTAAACCAAGGCACAGAACGTTGAGCAGGAGTCGTAGTCAAGAATCAGACAGGAGTCAAAAACACAGGTTGTCAGTCATCAGAGAGCAACAGTACACTAACGGAGCAGGCAGACGTCATCAAACAGATTGACTCAGTCGTAACCGGATAATCAAATACAGAAACCACGTAAACGCTCAGAATGCAGATAATACTGGCAATGCCTCGCAAACAAACCGGGAGACTAAACTGAAATGTAAAGGGCGGCGCATAGGGACAGGAGTGCGTGCACAGATGCTCAGAATTTGGGTGATTGTGATCCAAGGCGTGTGGTGCGTTCGGATGATCTATGACAGGGCCGAGGGTGTGACCTGACGGCAGACCTCACACATTCCTGGTTTATTGATATGTAAAGATAGACTCCAACACACACTCACACATATCTTCCACTATCGTCATGTCTTTGGTAATAAATACCCAGTAACCATCTGGTTTGTAGATGATCTTGATATTAAAAATCATTGCCACCTATTCTTAGGTTTCTCTGGAGTCGTTCTTCACCACCTGTGGAGGTACTCTAGTCGCGGATAACTGGGTCATGACAGCCGCACACTGCATAACGTGAGTCCAGCACGCAATATCCCATGAAACAGGTTTTAAGATTTCTATAAATTATAGTCACATCAGGCAACTGTACTGTGTGTAAATAGGTAGTAGAGGGTTAATGTACTGCATGGCCCATAAAAGCCATTTGGAGGAGTGTCTCTCCCAGATCTTCGAGCCGTCAGCACACTAGTGCATAGCAAACACTGGTACATATTTTGCTCCACCAACATGTGGCACTGTTGGACTAAAGTCATCACTTGTCAGAGGGTAAAATAAACACAGGCCCATTTGTGTTGTGTGTGTTTCCTTCTGGTCTGAGCCAGGTTCCACACCTACAGAGTGGTCCTGGCAGAGCATGACATGAAGACCGATGAGGGCCACGAGCAGTCGATCATGGTGGACAAGATGATCCTTCACCCTGACTGGAACGGTAACTGTGTCTCCTGTGGGTAAGAAAGAGCCCTGCAAGTCCTTCATGATTACGCTCAGATGTAAAGCACAAACAGGTTTAAGTAAAACTAGGTCTGCAAACTGCAGAGATATCCCCACTGTGTCCTTGGGGAGAATGACTAACCTGAGTCACTTTCATAGACAAGCAGCTGAATCAATAATGCCCGATAGTGCTTAAAATGTTAGTGGGCCACAGACAGATCAAAACATGATGTATGGTCTTCTTTTGCCTTCTAGCCTTGCTGCAACATAGCAGAAGGAACTAAGTGACTCATACCATCCTCTAGCCCTGACCACATAGGCCTTTTTCTCTATTGTTCTCTTGTTATTTTGAGGAATGACATTGCTCTGCTGAAGCTGGAGAGGAGTGCTGCGATCAATGACAAGGTCCAGCTGGCCTGCCTTCCAGAGAGTGGTGCCATTCTAACCCACAACCAGCTCTGTTACATTACCGGCTGGGTCCGCCTCTACTGTAAGACCTTCACATCTGCCTGGCTCAATTACGGTTTGCACCCTTTTTTATATGCTCACTTTGTTTGGCATGGTGTAGACTTGCAATGTAGTCTCAATGTAACACAAGACTGGGGACTTCTAGGATTTGTTGCTAGAGTTGGACAAACACAAAAAAGCCACACACTTCAAAGCTATTCCCAAATGAATGGCACAGTGACATTCAATTTGCCAACAAGAAAGGGGTGTTGATTTAAACAGTGGGTGTAGGCTTTTTTCCGCTCCTCACTCGGCAGGCTCATGGACTTATAGAATTCATGGCTCCAGACTTTCGTAGTCGGAGTGGGAGGTGACGTCGTCATTCTGCAAAGCAAGACTAGTCATTGTAGACATACAGTATATATTCTGATGAAAAACATAAGCCTAAATACTGTAGTCATATGGTGGTGTCTTAGTTGTTCATTTTCTCTCCTCTCAGCTGGTGGTCCAGCAGCCACCCAACTGCAACAGGCAGTGCTTCCTGTGGTGGAGCACAGTGTCTGCAGGCAGAGTGACTGGTGGGGCAGCTCTGTAAAGACCACCATGATCTGTGCTGGCGGAGGGAGCAAATCCGCCTGTCATGTGAGTGAAGAGCTCACAATTCTATTAAATCAATAGTCAAATGACCTAAACTGGCAATGTTACCATCTGAACTGTGAACTACTACAGTATATACTGGTACTACTATTATCTGAACTGTGAACTGGTACAGTGTATACTGGTACTGCCATTATCTGAACTGTGAACTGGTACAGTATATGCTGGTACTGCTATTATCTGAACTGTGAACTGGTACAGTGTATGCTCGTACTGCCATAATCTGAACTGTGAACTGGTACAGTGTATACTGGTACTACTATTATCATCTGAAAGTGCTTCCCAGAATTATTGGCACCCCATGTATAAATGAACAAAAAGCTGTGAAAAAAACCCCATTGTTTTTTAACGGCTTAGATCTTATAATCCATAAAACCAAGCTTTAATTGAGTGAAAAAACATCAAGAAATAATTATTTTGCTGAGTATATGGACCATTTACTCTATACTTTTTACAAGTGCCTTTGGCAGCAATCACAGCTTCGGGTCTTGCTTTTGCCTCTACCAGCTTCACACACGTGGCTAAATCCCTCTTTAGCTGGGCCACTCAAGGTCATTCACACACTTGTCACTAAGGCAATCTAGTGTTTTCTTGACTGTGTGCTTCTGGTCGTTGTCATGCTAAAAGATGAACATTTGACTCAGCTTGAGGTCCTGTGTGCTCTGGATCTGGTTTTCATCAAAGCTCTGTTAGAGTATCCATTGGGTTCATGGTCACCTCACTGACCAAGGCCCTTCTTGCTCTGTTACTCCTTTTGGCTGGACAGCCAGCTCTGTTACAAGCCTTTCCAACCATTTCAAAATGGAGCCCACTAATCTCTTGGGGACTTTCATTGCTTTAGGAGTGAAAGGGGTTGAGTAAAATGGAAAGGGTTGGGTAAGGGATAATTTCCATTGTGGCTGTTTGACTTAATGTCTTCCCAGGGTGACTCAGGTGGGCCTCTGAGCTGTCAGGACAGAGATGGTAAGTGGTACGTCCAGGGGATAACCAGCTTTGTAGATGGTAAAGGCTGCAACACCCCCCAGAAACCCACTGTCTTCACCCACGTGGCCTCCTTCATCCCCTGGATCAGCCAGGTGAGTTATGACTTCTAGCTGGTGAATGAAATGCCATCATTTAAATAATGACATCTGAGACTATGTAGTGAGTAAATAACTGTACTTGTGGTGCAGTATGGCTGTCACAACAAGGCACGTATGGTAAGAGAGCTTGTGTCAAAACATCAAACAGCAATGCATAGGATTAACTTTAATATAATTTCTTTCGCTTGCAGACAATGGCTCAAAACTGAATTAAACCTCCAATCCTACATACTGTATAATAAACCAGTCCTGAACAATAGAATGCATTATAATCAAATGCTTCTAGCAGCCTAATAGAGAAAATAGATCAGTATGTTGGTTTGTGAAAGAATACAAATAATTAATGGTTGCAATCTACAATACAACATATATTATTTCAACAAAGTGAAAAACATCATTGAACAATTGGTTTTGGTCACTATAGATAAAGATTAGTCTACCATCCAGCAGCATAGACTGAGGTCCTCATCACACATAAATGAATGCTTTAGATACATTTCCCTTACAACATACCTTGACCTCAAAGGTCATGGGTCAACCTTAAATCGCATGTTATGGGTCTGAGGGGTTCCAGGTGAAGAAGTCCATGCCCTGGAGCTCCTCGGGCAGGTAGTCCTGCTCCACAGGGGCACTGAAGTCAGGGTTGTACTTGTAACCTTTAGAGTAGCCCAGGTCCTTCATCAGCTTGGTGGGGGCATTGCGGAGGTGGAGAGGAACAGAGGGCAGAGGGCCCTTATGGTTCCTCAAACTGGCCTTCACGTTATTGTACGCCTTGTAGATCTCCACAGACTTGGGAGCCCTAGCCAGGTAAACCACACACTGGGCCAAAATCACCTGAGGGGGAAAAAGAGGGAGTGGAGAGAGCCTCACCTGTATTGGATTTTTTTTTATGACATATTATAGGCCTTTCCAATTCCAAAGCCCAACAATATGGAGTTCCTCACCAAAAATCTGTGTTTTTTAGGTGTAATATATTGCTATAAGCTCATGGATATATTGCTAAAATAAGTTGCTATATCTAACATTTCCAAACAGGAAAAAATTATTCATACATTGAGATTTTATCCTGTGTGATTACCCATATAATTCTGAGATTATTTTATTGACAAATTGTTAACAATGTGTGAAAATAAAAAAAACATTTCATTGAGTGATTGCAGTTTGGATGCCAGCTTCAAAACTTCGGTCAGATGTAAAGACTCTTGGTTTAAGTGTTCCCTCACCTCACACTCGGGCATCCCGATGAAGTGGCAGGCCTGGAAGGCAGACACAGCCTGAGGAAGAGCAGAGGGATCTGCCAGACCTGAACAAAACAGACAGAAGTGGGATGGTAATGTTAATGATCTATTTTTCTGACTCCTTTTCCTGTCAACAAATGATAAAACTTTTTCCAAACTCTAAAACGACACGACTAACAGATTAGAAGGACATTTTAAAGAGCTTAATTTAAAGATGTCGACTGGACTAGATCTACAGGCTATGATCTTAAATACACAACTCCTGTAAAGAAGCAAACAAAAACGCTATGGCTATAGCCGTTTTAAGTTAGAGTTTGGCAAAATACAACTGGGACAAAAAAAAAAAACTGTTCACAAAAGTGCACCTTATGCAAGCACGGATGACAATCTCCTTTAAAAACTTGGAAAAGGGGGGGACATAATGTTTTTAAAATGCATACTGATTGAAAGAGAGCCAGAAGACAATCACACACCCACGTCTTCACTAGCGAAGCGCACCAATCTGCGTGCCACATACAGCGGGTCCTCTCCTCCCTCCAGCATGCGCCCCAGCCAGTAGAGGGAGGCGTTGTCGTGGGAACCCCTCATGGACTTGTGAAGGGCTGAGATGCAATTGTAGTGCTCCTCTCCTTCATGTACAAACCACGCAACAGAGGGGTTAGTTGAGGAGGAACACAAACCACGCAGGTCCACATCAAAAACATATAATATGACTTCATCCATTTGTCCAGTTAGCATGTCATCACCTTGCTTTAGTGACACTACACCCCAAGGACCAATTCCCAGGGTTACACATCTGCTTCATCGGTCCAGTCGAGGGAAGTTTCATCTCCCCTGGTAGAAGTCAATATATACCAACGACGTACAGTAAATCTACACCCTGCCCCAGCCTGGCCAACAGCAGCATATCTGTTACATAAAAGGGCCAGTGGAAGGTCTTCTCCCCGGCCTAGTGGACATGGGTTCAAGCAGTAATTACTCTTCAAGATAACACATAGAGAGTTAGCCTGACCCAGTTCACCGGTTCTTTTAAGTTGGAGACCATCTGTCTGAGTAAACACATGCTGTTTCAATGCATGCTGATCCCTAGTGATCCAAATCTAATGTTTTACACTAAGACTTCAAGTATTTGTTAATTTACTCATGTTTTTTTTTTTTTTTAAACTCTTGCCAGAAACTGAACTACTGACGATAGTATAGACAACCCCGACAGTGAACTACTGACAATAGTATAGACAACCACGACGGTGAACTACTGATGATAGTATAGACAGTCTTGTTAATTTGTTATACTTAATGTAGGCCCCAGGAAGACCAGCTGTTGCATAAGCAGGAGCTAATGGGGACCAAAATTAACTCATAATAGATCAGTGTAAGGGGCGGTCAGATCCCTATATCTAAGATGGATGAACTGCCCCACCTCCCAAACCCTCCATATCCAAGCCAAATTACTCAGGCACCAGCACCTTGACAGAGCTACAGTATATTGGAGCAGGCAGACAGTAAGACCGAGGCCATGGAGAATTATAATGAACAGTCATGCTAGCCAGCACACTGCAGAGGCCATCTGTCTCTGGTGGGAAAATGACGCCAGCAGATATTTAACTTAGGGTCTCCTGGGTCACAAGACATCTGTTCAATAACTGCACCTCCATTGCATCCGGGTAGCCCAAGAGATGCCCTCAGATGTGTTCAATGAACACTGTTCATAGTGTTCATCTGCACAAATAAGAGTTTTAAAAGAATGCCGTTGACTAAAAGTTGAATTTCACCACTCTGTAATAATCAGATGAAATCATGACAAGTAACATGCTGTCATTAAAAAATCCAAATGTGTCAGTCTGGTGTCGTGGAATTTCACAAAGATACTGATAGATTAACAACACAAAGACACCTTTATTTACAAAATATAGCTGAGTCATTTAACATGCGGCATGGAGAGTCCGCATGCAATGCAAGGAATCTCTCCTGAATGACCTGATTCCTCCTGCTTATATAGAATCTATCATTGTAATCTTAACCTATGCAGGTTAAGAAAATTACTCTACTGGTGTATTACTTCCTGAGGCCCAAATAAGGGCTTTAGATAACGAGGCACCGAATCTTGCCAGACAGTGCAAATGGCACACCACAGGAGGTGACACAAGGTCAAGATATCTTTGGGGTATAAAGTGGGAAGCAGGTACAGAAAGGGAGATGCCGAGTTACATGACAATGGGGACAGTGGAAACAATGGACCTCTAACCCCTTGGCCTGATTATTGCATTATTCAAGACGGGCTTCTATGCTAGACATTTAACATATGGAAAGGATTCGAATTGAAAGACTAGAAGTACAATTTCTCCCACACTAGTGAGGGGCAATGTACAAGAACAAGCTAAAAAGCCCATGTCCACTTAATACAAATAAAAACTAGAATAAAATGTTTTCAGTGGTGATAACCTCAGCCTCTGAATTGGTCAATAAGCTCAATTGGTTTGTTCAGTGACCTTTCAGCTCTCTAGGGCCAGGCTGGCCTATCACGACATTGGAGTTACCTGCTTTGTCGTAGAGGATGTGGGACCTCTGAAGGCCCTCCTTCACATGCTCCTCCAGCACTACTATATCCTGCGAGGCGTTGTCAGATCCTGATTGGCTAGGACGTATTGCACCCACCCGGGCCTGGACAGCCAACTGGAGTCCATTGAGCCCCGCCCGGGCATCGCCATCACACAGATGGGCTATAGTGTCCAAAGCCTTCTGCTCAATGTACACCTTAGGTCTACAACACATGAAAACATAAACCAATTTATAAACAACAGGATATAAATACTATTTATATATTAGCAAATAATAAAAAGTGTAAGTTGTTTCCTGAATTCCTAATGGTTGAAAGCTGTGGTATAAGACCAGACACCGCAGTAAACACATTGATAGCCATTTTATAATAGCAATAAGGCACCTCAGAGGTTTCTGGTACATGGCCAATATACCACAGCTAAGGGAAGTATCCGGGCACTCTGTGATGCATGAGATACATTGCTTAGCTGTGGTATATTGGCCATATACACAAGCAGGATCAGGGTTGATGTAAATCTGGGACGTTTCCGTTTCCAGTGGAATAGCAGTAGTATAATGCCACGAATATGTCAAATTTATGGCACGTTACGAATTCCAAGGTTAGAGTTAACATTAGGAATCACTTAGGTATTAATTCCTAACGGTTAAAGTAATGAGTAAAGCATCAGGAAGGATTGGGAATCCGTTGACTCAAATGACCAGTCACTGTCTTGTGTCTACACCCAAGGGCCAGTTATGAAAACTGATGGCTACACCCAAGGGCCACCCTGTTAATGAAAACTGATGGCTCCTACAGACATTGAATCACATGGCTGTTGCATGGTAAATAAATCAGTCTGACAGACATTGGGGGTATTTCAGAATGCATGGTTAACATACTCTGACTTTAAACCACAACTCTGGGTTGACTGAGGCTGAGCTGTCAAAGCCCCCGTTTCAATAAGGGACACATTCCGATCTGTTTTGGGGCCATCTCATAAGAGAGTGATGTTATCTCGAGAAGCAAGCTAGCTAGGCAATATCAAGCAAACCTTTTTGTCCCTGCATTCACAGCTTACAGAAACATCTCTAAACCATTAACATTCAAATTATTGCCTATTAGGACAGAAATTGAGTACATAGGTATAAATGTTTATACTAAATAATGAAGAATCATTGAATATGTAAATAAACATAGAATTGACATTTTTCGGTTTCTTCAAAAGTAACACCTAAATGCCTTTATGCATTAAAGTCTCCAAATGTGTGCTTACTGGACATGTTGAAATTGGACCTCCATTATAGCCAACAGAAAAAAGGCTGAGGGCTGAAAAACAGGTGGGGGTCCAAAAGAGGCTGTAGAGATGCCCTCAGTCAAAACAGTAGACGAACTATTGCTGAAAGCATCTCTGGAGGAAGCTCATTGGACCCAACCACCCTCCAGGACACAAGAGCCTACATAAGAGGTTAGTCATTCAAATTAATGATATGTAGGCCAACATTCATCTTTTTGCCGGTGTTATTCTCAGTGATGCCCACCCATTCGCTTTAGACGTAAATTGGCACACTGATTTTCTTGTAGCAGCATTAATGCTGTAGAAAGACTTCCTGTTCACATAATCTCATTCATTTACTGAAGGAGCAGTGATAGGCACATGAGTGCAATCTATGCAGCCAATCACACACAGAAACCCTAAAATATTAACTGATTAGTGTTCCCAAGTCGCCGTAATCAAAATGCTCAGCCCTCATATCCAGATATAATTTGTGCCCCCCCCGTTTTGTTTCCCCTTAAACACTGCAAATGGTATATGATTTAGATATGCCCCCTCATTAAACCCTGGAGCCGGTCCTGAGATGTCGATTGTGCAGAAAAATGGTAACGCTCAAACAGAATCATCAGAGAATGATAAAACATCCAAGGGGTTAGATCACCCTCTCCCGACAAAGATTTCTGCGGATTATTTGTGTTTCAATATGAACTGGCTCTTCGAGAAAAGGACACGCCATGTCTGACACATTCAGGTGGCAGGTTTCAGTTAAAGAGTAGGACAAACTCCAACAGCATCCAGCTGCAGCCCCACAGACTCGGCTGGCTAAAAATCATACTTCCCTTCCGTCATTTCCTGACCCACTCCTTGCAATTTCAAACTGTTGTCACTTGAGTAACCTTAGTAACGTTTGGACAATTCCACCGTTGTTTACTTCCGTTTCATAATTCCCCTTACATCTACCTCTTGCTAAAATTAGCTTGTTAAAACCATTATGTTTCCATCAACTCTGAATCAACCAACTAAGTTTTCACTAAACTCGCTTTCTGAAATTCCCCATATAGGCCTGGAGTACGATTGAGCATTGGAATGGGCTAAACAAGTGCTTCCAAGCAACTGAGTGTGATGTGCTAGGCACGTCGGTTCCAGTATATAAGAAATGGCAGCAACTAACAACTACTTTGATAAAAGATTTATCTGTCGATTACCACTTCAATTAATCGGATAGAAAAAATACATAATTCCATGAATTAAATGCAAGCGTTTTATTTACAATTAATTAAAATGTTTCATGTTTTGCTTATCCTTTTACAATGCATTAATTAGAACAAATCTAGGCAGTCCTAAAACAAATAAAAACGAGCAAAAACTAAAGGGCATATAATTTTCAAGAGTGCTGGAAAAGCATCCCAGGGAATTACATAAAGCTGGCGGAGAGACTTCACTGACACTGTAAATGTTAATGCAAATTGTAATGCATTTTAAATACCTCAACGTTTCTATTGTGGAGAAATATAGAGCTCACCAAATTGGACAGAAACTGGTTAAATCATCAGTAAGTCGTGAATGCTTATGTAGCCGGAGATGCTCCACAATACACAAACTCAACTCAACGTGCTCAAGTAGATCACCGGTTAGGTGGGGGAAAAAACCTTAACGTTAACAGCCTTTACGTTTACAGCCATGCATTCAAGATTAACTATTTCTTAACTAAAAACGTAATTTCATGCATAAAAACTGAAATTAATGACGAATTTGTATATTAACGTACCGTGTTGAGACCTCTTCATCTTCTGTCTTCAAGGCTACAACGTTGTCTACAACTTCTGTCTTAAAGGCTACAACGTTGTCTTCATCTTCTATCTTCAAGGCTACAACGTCGTCTACAACTCCTGTCTTCAAGGCTACGACGTGTTTTCTCTTTAAATGCTCATGCATTACAGTTGTACTACCGTGCCATGAGAGTTCTGCTTTGCAAATTTTGCAACAAAGTTTTCTCGTTGAATTCATCAACGTGAAGTGGTACCATACTTTTGAAGTTTTTGGTCGTCCGCGACTTTCCTTCGGTGCAGCCTCCGCCATCTCTCAAAATGTGTTTTTTTTTTTTGCGGCGTCTCGTGTAGACCCAACTAATCGATAGTGACATTGGGTGCCAACAATTTATAATATCGACGTTATCGATTTTTATCGATTAGTTGCTGCAGCCCTTTTACGCATGGGTGTCAAGTGTTTACACAGAATGGTGTAACAAACAAATACAGTCAGCAGCAGTCCTGTCGGACAAAACAGCTCATTAATGACGGAATTTGAAGGATTAAGGAAGGCATTGCCCCATACATTTTGATTCACTACTGACTGTGGCAGGTAGACTAAATCTACCAGCCACTCAAAACAACAGCGCTTAAGTTGCACTAGTGTCTGTGGGATAATTTATTCCGCTGTCACTTGCAAGCTTGAATCTGACATTGCTGTAGTAATCAAATCTGTCGTTTTCACTAGCAGTTGCAGTTAAAGCTCAAACTACAGTTTTTTCAGTCGCTTTGGTACTATTATCAATAGCATGTTGCAGTGCAGCAAAACTCTTAGTACAAGACTCCAAACAGATCATACTCGTAAATCATTAAACAATGCATTGAAAACAACTGATTTCGCTTTCATTTGGTTTGTAAACATCTTTCATCACCAGAGGAGTATCCTACGAAGCGATGGTAAATGGCTTACCGAGGTAACTTCTGGGGTAACTTGGTGACGTCGGGTGTAACTTCCCGATTAACCCGTACTGTCATGGCAACGTACGCCGCATCTCTAAACTGCTCCGAGCAGGTTATCTTTATGGTTAACTCGATGTTACCCAATATAAGCACCGCCCTTCCTCCCACAAAAAGGCAGGCACGTTTGGAAGACCCAATCTACATTGTCGCACGGATTGTGAGAGGCCTGATCCGCAGGGGGAGGGTGTTTAGAGGCCGTGTAACTCTAGTTCACCCCGATGATGTTCTCTAATAAGGATATCGATCCTCATCTGACGGAATTCCGTATATTTGCCAGATTCTAGTGCCAGGCGTCTCCAATGCCACTCGCCGGAGTAATGCGCTCATGTTGAACAGTGTGTTGTGCTTTGCGATATTTTGCCAGTGGACATATCATGTATTCCATCGGTGATGCTGAACATTTGAGCAAGAGTACTGCATGCGGCGCAGTTCGCTAGGTGGTAGCTCTCACTAAACTGCTTGATGCATTTGTTGTGTTCCCTGGCAATTTAAGCGTTCTTAAGATCAAGTATGCTTTTTATGCAATCGCAAGTAATTAGCAAAAAATACTTGGTCTATTGTTAATATGCATATACTGGGCCAAGGCTATATACAGAAGACATTTTTTTCCATAGGAATCCCGAAGGATATTGGTGCGATTGACCGTACGCATATCCCCAGTAGAGCACCCCTGGGAGAACATAAGGGGGGTTGTGTGTATAGGAAGTCATTTCACTGCATTAATGTTCACGTATTTGATCATTACATTCATACAGGTAGCCCTGCAACCTAGGTGTTCTATGGAGTAGATCTTAAATAATTAACAGTGAGTAATGGGTCAAGTTTCAGAGATGTAGCCCATGTGTAGGCCATAAGTGAATTATCTTGTTTTCACATGTTTAGACTATTTTACTTGTCCTTACATCTCAATCATACTACAAATAAAAGGAGAGTCTGTAAGCCAAAATAGAGAACATATGACAAGAACACTGCTCTCACGAATTTACTGTCGGCAATACGCTGCCAACAAGCCTCCCTGGCTTTGTTGTTGGCCGCTACAGTGTTAGATTCAACTGTTAACCTTTCTTTAAACTCCTCAATGAGGTGTGCAGACACAGAATTGTAAGACCCAAGAAGTGGCTTGTGTCCCACCACCCCATCTTCAGATATGGCTACACACATGAATATGTTTCTCCCATGTTGTCCAGGAACATGGACAGTTGCTCATTGGCCAATGATACTGCGCCGACACTTGAGTTTTGGCTCGGTAGAAGCATGCTTTATCAACAAAGACCTACTTGTGATGGTTCACAACAGTTCAGTTTGTAGTTCTGACCCTGTTCAGGGGCTCTCTGATTTATTCCTCAGCCTTGTTGTCTATCCTGCTTGATGTTGAAAGACATTTCCAGTGTTCACTTGGTATATACGGTTATATGCTTACCAGTTGTGGTACTACTGTGGATGGCAATCATGTCCTGTTTATGACAGTATTGTATATTACATAGGCAATGCAGTGGACGTTGGTGGCTCACACTACCAACAGCAAGGTTGTGGGTTTGAATCCCACAGAGGTCACATACATCTATGGCCTTAGGGTGGTGATTCTGTACTTTCCAAACTGCACATAGTAGGCAAAACAATGTAAAAAAAACAGATACACATATGCACTCTGAAGAGCCCTGTGTGACCACCTGCCAGTGTGGCTGGAGAAATTAACATTCTACCAACCTATGCCAAACATTCCAGCATTTGGCAGGTGGAGGATGTTTGTTTTGGATTTGATGACAAGATTTCATGCAAGTTAAGAAATGGGTTATACTGGCACAGAACAACAGTGGTGTGCAAAACAAGCACAGTCCAGAAGGCACAACTCCTTGTCACACATTGGCTACAGCAGCAGAAGACTACCCCGGGATGCACCGATATCAGCTAAACATTGGACAACTTGAGGAGTGGAAACCACCTGTCTGGTCAAACAAACCCAGGCCCTGCTGCATCACGCTGATGGCAGAGTCAGGGTTTCACATAAGCAACATGGCACATTGAGCACTTAGCATTTCATTGGAGATCAGAATTCCTGCTGCAAAACAATCAAATAGAGGCACAAGAGATTTTGGTTGATCCTCCAGATCAAACAGCCAACCACCCAATTCATCACCACTTCCAACCCACTGACCCTGATGAAAAGCAGCTGGGGGGATACCAGATGTAAGACCTGCTCAGAGTCAGACCTCCCCTCCTGTAAACCAAAGCTGCATATGGGGCTCTCTTCAATTCCGGCATGGCAGCATGGGCAGGTTCTCACACTAACACCTGCTGTTCTACCAGCACTTCAACACATCATTCTCTTATGCCATGACCACCTCTGGCATGACATGGAGTAGGTTGGTTAGAGGATTCATTTGTGACTTTTGTGTGTTAGGCTAACAAAGATTGGTCAGATGAAGCAGAGGTACTAAAAGTTACAATTAGTCTTCAGGTATGAAACCAGGTTCTATATTCTTATTGTAAATATGGTGCCTGAGCAAAATGTCAACACCTTGAAATACTACTAACCTCCAGAAAACAGATCATATTGAAAGGCAATTTTGGACAATATGCAACGGCAAAGACATTTATGGTACTGTCATCCGAATGACACTGCCAAACCTCATATTTCTATAACACAAGTACACAACAGAGATTGGATCCACTTGGCCACTGAGGTGCCAAATAAAATGTGAACGCTCTTACCAAAAACAACTTTATGCAGAGGTCAGATATCCAGCTGACATAGATACAGACAGCCTTTTTAATAGGACTTGGCTTGGGTAATAATGTTATTCTAGAAGCTTGGTTAGACATCTTCTGGCCTGGGTGTTAGGGTAGTGTCAGGTTAGTGGACAGACGGGCATGGACAGTGTTGAGCCGACAGAGGGAGAGGGGTGTGTTGAACCCGGCCTCAGGTCCCCGGGTCATGGCACACACCCTCCATGTGATCCAAGTGGGTCAGGACGACATCTCGTTATTGACACCAACCCTCTTAACACTGATCCAAGTGAACTCACTGAACCTACCATTCCAGGCACTAATCGATCCAAGGAAGGCATAATTCGTAAGCCGAATTTGAGATTTTATTTTAGGTGGCAGAACATCTTAACCATTGTAACTAGAAATTTGTTTTAGTGGCCTCCAGACCATCATATAGAAAATACATACATTTTAATTTTATTTACAATAATGAGGTACCAGTATGCTGATTTGACTGGCCTAGATAAAACAATCTGTCTTTGAGGTTAGTGGAATTACCTAAACTGTTTACACATTTCAGCCACTTAGTTGGACATCTGACCTGCAAATCATTGCTACACCAACAGCCCATAAAAATGTCCTACAGACTTCTCATTTGACTGCCAACCGTTTGCTAATAGTCATGAATAGAACTGAGAAGCGCTAAGGACGGCTATAAGGGCCACATACTGTAAATGTGAACTAATCTTGGCTGGATGTCCTTGTTGGACATGCCCCAGGACCCTGCAGCCAAACATTCCTGTCTCTGCCATTTTTATATGATAGGGAAGAGAGAGCGGTCTTAAAATGCTGCTGATGTGTTGTGGAAAATTGTGTTGCAAGGTACACCAAGTCTTTTTGAGATTCTAAGATTAAAAACATAACATTCAATCAAACATTCAACTCTAACATGTTTCACGATTGTAAATCTACTAAATGTAGGCAAACGAACATAACCCAAGTTTATACTAAGACATGAACAGAATGCACCAATGATATACAGACTATTACCTGGACTTTTCCCAACAGCACAAATGCCTGTCTGTATGTGCAGTGGACCTTCCCCTTTGCGTAGCTTTCCCAAAAACCTTCTCCACTGAAATTAACTGCATTTGCGTATACAAAGTACTATCAACATTAACCAAACAGTACTAACTGAATGGCACTGGAATAAAACTACAAAACAAACTAAACGAAATATAATAATAATAATGATGTTATGTAAGTGTTGTTGCAGACATTACTGAACATCCAATTTTGTTGTCAATATTGAAAGTGAAATTGTTAAACATTTTTGAAGCAAATCAATGTCCTCCCTCTTATGTTCTTTTGTCTGTGGTATGGTTTTGCAATTGAGTACAATGAACCTCAATTCTGATAGCATTAGCCAACATTTTTCTTTAAAGTTCCTTGGAACCTATCATTGCTCGATTTATTACACAGACAGAGCCCTGTATATCCCGCCCAGACATCAAAATAAGACGAGGTGAAAGACAGACGATAATTCCCCCTGAGTAAAGACCTGTTCAAGACCAGAGCTTTTCACCCTTATATGACACATGGTCCACATGGTTGTGAGTGAGTGGTGCATATGAGTGATCTGGGTGTTATATGTGATTCAAGACGGTGGACCATGATGGCTCCTGCCATGACTGTTAAAACTGAGCCCTCATCGGCTGCCAGCAGTTTACAGCCACCTTACTTAGACTAAGCCACAATTTCTGTCAACATAAAGCTACAGCAAGATAGAGAGATTGAGAACAACTGCCAGGACTGTATGCCCACAGTCAACCCTGCCAGCACATAAATTACCCAAAGAAAAGCATTAAAGGTGGACAGCGAAGGAGGACCCTCCCTCTCAATAAATCATGTCATCCCAAAATCCCAGACTTTGGGATGACATGCACCCCAGCTGAATCACTGAGCGTACCAGATAACAAGGCACGTATTCCCGGAGGAGAGGGCATTAACTACTCACTCCGATCGGAGCTCGGCTGCATCTAACTCGTCTTGATCCGTGGCATCGTTGACATCTTCTCCCAGTACTCTGATCCCCAGCCAAGTGACAGTCCTAAGGAGTATTGAACGCATCGCTTCCACAGACAGCTTCTCAAGAACCAGGACCCTGCACCTGCTCAGCAGAGCCGAGTTCACTTGGAACGAAGGGTTCTCCGTGGTCGCCCCGATCAGAGTCACCGTCCCACACTCCACATGAGGGAGGAAGGTGTCCTACAGACACCCGGGCAACAAGAGACAGATGGAGGACAAAAGAAAGACACAGGACGAAAGGAGTTAAAGGTGTTGGCCGTTCCGGATATGGTTCAACATCATGGGTAAGTCATTACGCTTCAATTATCTGTGCATGAAATATAACCCTCATGTAGATTGGTTTAATAACACAGCTATGTAGAAGTATTATTAGGCTACATGGTTAAAGGACAGTGATCTCATGCACGCCCTCTGGTGGCTATTTGTTCCATCTTAGCACCTCTTCAGCCCAGGCAGGGTGAACAAGGGCCGGTCCTGGGCTCTCTACTTCATATAAATAATAATCACGATTTACACTAAATTCTGGGTAAGGATAAGGCGTAGTTCTATGCCCCAGAAAGACATCCTTCATATTACATGTTTGCATCCTTATTAACAGTTATTATCAGAGTGAAAACATGCCTACAATCTGATTACTACTGTAGTTAAATGTTATTTGCACATAAAAACCACTGTGGTATGCTGTATGAAGGATTATTTACATTCAAATATTGGCTTACGATGTATTAATGACTATAAATTAATCAGCAACTTAGGCATCACTGTACATGTCATTATGTTTGGATTTCTAACAAGAACCACAAGGAAGACCATGTTTGCCACTCAGTTGCAACCGGCTGTTAACCTTCGTTTTCTTTCTTAATTGACCCAAACGTATTAGACATCAATGGAAGTTGTTGCATTCCCACAGTCACAGGTTATCCCCATGATTCAGATGATCCCAATTCAATCATTCAGAGACAGGTGATGTTTGATCATTTGAAAATAAGAGTGCACCCATCTGCCTAAATATTTAGATTTGATAATAAGACAAGATATTACTGAAATGATGTCTACACATTTTCATACAATGATTTGTCATCATTGGAAATGTCTTGTAGGAGTGCTACCCTTTACCCTAGTCTCTATCAATATACATCATGGGCAATAACTTGAGCCCAATTCTTATTACTGGAGGGCACACTTCAGTTGTCATTAATGCTAGCCTACCTGTTGTGACTTGTTGAAGCGATGAATCTCATCTATAAAGAGGATGGTCTTCCTCTTCATAAGTTTTAGCTCATTATGAGCCTGCTTAATGACCTCTCGCACCTCATTGGTGGACGTGCTGGTGGCAGAGAGAGTAACGAAGCGGGCTGTGCCTCTCTTCTTACTGCCACTAGCTATGATGTGGGCCAGGGTGGTCTAGAAAGGACACAGAAATGCAAATAACAGTTAACATATCATGCCTCTGATTCTTATCCATTTAGCTGATCAAGCAAGTGTTTGAATAGGCTACTTGTGAATTCTAATGGAGTAGGCTACCTGAACTCTTATATTAGAGACCTAGCCAGTCCCCAGTCAGTCAAAATAATGCTGTAGCCAATTGGTACAGGTCGTCATCTGTCTTCTTTAAAGTGTAGTAACATTAAACTGTGTTTATATATTAACCTTATAAAAGGTCTCATTTGGCCATGACGCAGGGATTAGCACTCAGTATCATGGGATCTTTCCCGGCAAAGCCAGAAGAGGACTGGCCACCACTCAGAGTTTAGCTGCTCTCTAAGTTTCTTCCAAGGTTCCCACCATGTTAGGGAGTTTTTCCTAGACACTGCATTCACTCTTGTTGTTGCTTGCTCTATGGGATCTAACGTCTAATGTAAAGAGGGCTTCATAAAATAAATTTAATTGATCTTTACTATCCACAGAGTCAGGACATCACTAATGACCCATACAAATGACGGATATGAAAGATGCATTGTTTATAAACTCCCTGCAAGCAATTAATGTTAATATTCAGAGCGAGTGCCAGGGCTCTTAACAGAACTCCCCATCTAAATACATACTATCACAAATAGATGACAGAAGAAAACAGTTGCTATTGTGTGACGCCACCAAGTGAAAATCCCAGTGGAAAATGCTAGTCTGGACCCCTGCCCATACTTTTCCAAGGTCTCTGGCACACAACTGACTTAATTTGTTAATGGATTCTACTTCAAAATATATGTAAGCAGGAACGCTTAAGAATCAGATTCTCTCAGTCTAACTCAGTGCCCTCCTACTACATTTCTGTTTGCAATTAACAGAGGTAATATCCTGAACATTGATCAGCACAGCAAAACAACCATGTATTCAAAAAATGTGTGGTTTTGAACTTACATGTCAGCTAATGGTAAAAGGAATCAGGAATGGGGACAGTACTGTACAGAGCCTATCTATGAGTGACTGCATCCTATACCAAAACTTATTATATTGCATACCTAAAAGATAGAAATTACATTATGAATTATAGATTGTTTTCATAAGGTTTGAATCATAAGTGACTCAATACATATTGTTTGAAGTACACTAAATCAACATAACTACTGAAGAACTTCACCCACTGATAACCTCAGCAGAATTTCGTTAAGTATGGAAATGTTGTACTAATGTTAATTCCTTTCTTTTTCTTCAGACCAATCAATACTTAGCACTCAAAATGTACAGTACTTGCGTTATCTAGCCTACAACACTCACTTGATACTTCTAGCTTATAAAATAAGCCCACCGCACCTTTCCACATCCAGGTGGTCCCCATAAGATCAAGGACGGAATCTCCTGAGAGTCCAACAGCGACCTGAGAAGGGTGTGTTCTCCCACGACTTTGTTTTGGCCAAAATATTCTTCTAGCGTAGTCGGTCGCATTTTTTCGGCCAGTGGTTTATCAATACTAAACAGTGTTCGCGCAGGGGTTGTATCGCGATGGGTCTTCTTTAGCGTGTTCGAAACACTCGTGTCCACACTTGTCTCAGTTTCGTCCGGTGTATTGCGTTTCATTCCTTTACTGACAGCAGTGCTGGCACTCTGTTTATTCGATACAAAAATATTTCGTTCACTCTTAACTGGGCCCTTATTTCTGTTAGTTTGAAACATACCGAAAACCGGCGAGGATGGCGTACCTTTTATCGCATTAAACGATTCTGTCTTGTTGACAGGTGGAGTCTTCGCAACAGAAGTGTCGTGAGGCATTCGAGATTTCTTGAAAGGAGGTCCGTTCTCTTCATTACTGGTAGATGTCGGAAAAGTAACATTATTTAACAAACATGCGTCTAGATGAGCATTGATTTCTGAAGCCACGAAGTCCTTAGAACAAACGGGACATTGTACAGGATGTGCAACATCATCTAGTGCTTCGCTCGCCATGTTTTTCTTTCCCGCGAAACTTGTCATTCCCACGTGACAAAACAGCGCACGTGACCAAAATACCGTTACAATCCAGGTCTATTTTTTTAATCCTAATAAATCTTGACTCTACAATATGAGCTAAACATATGCAGTTTCGGTGGTGCTACCATATTATTATTCTTTTTTACTATGGTTATGATTTTTTGTTCTGCAGAGTTTACTTTTGGGCTACAAACTACATGAAGCCTCTTCAGTTGTTTTACAAACTAATCAACCACTGACAGGTTAAAAATATCGTCAGATTTTAACTGTTATCCTCTCGTGTATCAACTATCTTTAAAGGTGCCACGTAACCATTAGCAACATGCATGTATGACTGGATTTTCTTCTACTTCAGCCCAGACATGAGTTGCTGCAGCCCTGGGAGACAAGAAGGTAAACCACATGTCCCTGTGCAGACAGAGAGGGCCCTCCGTGGTTGTGTGTCTGCACCAGCCAAGGTGGTCCGCCAGCGCAGTGACACCCAGAGAAAAGCTAACCTTTCCTTTTTCTACTACCTGGAAAGAGTGGAAACCATGCGATGCTTCTGGGAGCTGAAGCACATTGAGCTGGAGGGAGATTTTCTGAAGGTAGGCATAGTATATAAAACTAGATATCAGCCTTTTTAGTTGACATTTCATTCCCTGTACTCCGTTGATCTCAAGTGTCAAGGAGTGGAATGTTAGCTAAAGACACTGGTACTCATACTAATATTATATTGGTTTTAATGTCCTGTCAGTCCTATACAGGCTATGGTTGACTGGCACCATCTAGTGTCAAAGTCTCTACAAATCAGCATGCTGTAATCTCTACTGTAGAGGTATTGCTCTTACATCACGAGGGCCAGAGCCTGCTGGTTTTCTGCTCTACCTCATCATTACTTTCACCCATCTGATCCAAGGTCTAAATAAGTTCTTGATTATGGGGTTGCAATGAAAAAAAAATAGTGGAACTCGTTTTGAGGACCATTATTGAATATCCCTTCTCTACTGAGTTTCCTAAGCGGGGCTGTAACTTAAATTCCAGAATTAACCTTAAATCCATGTAATTGACTTTGGGACCTTATGTGTTTCATCCACTGGGTGGCATCTCTCACTTTTGAGAATGGAGCCTATAGTGCGCCATCATCTGCAATATAGTTTAGTCCAGATTTGATATGCAAAAAGTAATATAACCTTTATAAAGAAGCACTATTTGCGTTGTCCATTTTAAATGATGTATGTAGTGGTATTATGGTTCACAAGTCTACAGTATAAAAGTATTTTAAAGCTGCACCTTTGTTTCACCAAACAGTGTACACCAGTTTCCAAATCCTGGTCCAGACCTTAATGACTGGTATAAAGCAATAGTCCCCCCCCAAATGTCAGAGACTGCATCTTTATGTTCATATATAAATGTGTATTTGTATAAATATTAAAAACACTCCTACTACCATGCTATAGTTATTTGAGATCTGCTCAATAAACTCGGTGCTTGATTAATATTTCTTTTAAGATACTTCAGCTACATAGGAACACATTAAAATGGAGATACAGAGAATGTAAAGGCTTTTGTCCAATCAAAACACTAGGGCGTAAGACAGCATGTGATTTCCAGGGTGACATTTGGAGTGTAATCTTATATCACTGACTACTCACACCCTGATCCAAGTCTCTAAACCTGCAGAAAGGCCTATCATCATAGATACTTAATCTTATAGATCATGTTTTCCGTCGGCTCATGTTTTTTGGGTTACGGTTTGATGACATGTATTTATCCAATAATCATTACCTTGTGTTAAATTCATCACCCATAACCAGTGGGAAGAGAGGAATCCTTCTCTTTTCAACCAATGTGTATGTTTATATATATATATTAATGTGATTACATATTCAGTTGTATAAATCCTTATTTTACTTTTATTTAATAAAGTTTATTAGTTACTTATTAATTTACTCATTAATTATTAATTAATTGATATTCTCAACAGTGACCTGAGGAAATGTTATGGAGGAAGAAAAACCCACTAGCGTTAACTGTCTTGAAGGACAGAACAACAAAGTTTTCACCTTGGCAATAGGGGGATTAGAACAGGGTACCTTTCAGACACTACTCAAATGTCCTAACCATTAGGCAAAAATATAGCTTCTATGAAGACCTAGAAGGCATTTTCTGTTACACACTGGTTTTTACCCAGTTAAACTCCCAGATTTTGATAATATGTTGGGTCTCCCCAAAACACTTTTCAATTTTAGGTAACATCAATAACACTTTTAATTACCTTTATTTTTCCACCAAACCAATACTTAGAAGTCCACATTTTTGGAATCACACTCCCCCAGGGGTACAAAGGACAAACATGAACAGTTTAATTTATATTTTGTTTACCCATTCTGTGAGACATCAAAGTTGAAATTTTGGTGAGAGAGAGCAGTCCCAGCTCTAGCTATCGGTCAGGAACTCCCTAGCGGTCGGGGCCCTAAGCGACCACTTATGTCGCTTATGCCTGGAACCGGCGCTGAGAACGAGAGACAGAGAGAGAGACTGAAAGAGAGGCTGACCTCTCAGCAAGTCTGTCTCTTAGACACTCTTTACTGGCATCTGTCACTTTTTTGTCAGCTGGACAAACCCACCTGTCCTTTGGGTAACATGGAGGTCAGCTGAGGGCTGGGGGTTAAGTGTTGACAGAGTTCTAATGGTGGAGCAGAGATAGTGGTATAATAGTGTTATAGTAAGTGTTCCTAACACTGGACAATCTTTGACCACTCTGAATACTCTTTCTGATGTTCAAGAGCCCCCTGTTGGACACTAAGATTAAAGACAGAATGGAGAATGGGAACAAGAGGGAAAGAGAGGCAGCAGGAAAGGATAAAGCCATGGACAGCTTCTTCAAGGGCAGGGACATTTGGCTAGTCAGCAGTATGTGTCTGATGGCTTCATACCTCTGGCACAGGCTCTGGGATTTACTCTGCTATAGGAAGAAGCCCAGAGAATTATTTCCCTCCAATATGCAGGTAGAGAAGACAACTTTTTAATGTCTTGTAAATAATCTGTGTGGAGTGCTTCATGCCAGTCGGTGTTGTGGGATGCCATTGCTACATCACAAATCACCACAAAGCATTTAGCAACTGACCAAGGTTAATATCTAGAATGGCATGGATTTTGAAATGTTCTTTTACAGTTTTTCAGTTTGTTTATTGCAGGTGGGCATACTGTTACGGTGAAAACTATAGGCTGCTTTCTTGTATAGGACAGATATTATGTTATTTTAGATGAATGTTTGAAGTAGAATATACAGTGGCTTCAAAAACGTATTCAGAACCTTTTCTCTTTCTCTATATTTTGTTGCGTTTGACTTTTTTAAAAATTTGATTATTTTTAATTGTTAAAAAAAAATTGCTATCAATCTACACAAAATACCTCATAATGATGAAGTGTAAATGCATTTTTAGAAAATTGGTTAATTTATTGAAAATGAAAAACAGAAATATCTCATGTAAGGATTCAGATCCTTTGCCAGGACACTCCACGTTGGGCTCAGATGCGTAGTCTGTCTCTTGATCATCACTGAAATGTCTCTAACTTGATTGGAGTCCACTTGTGGCAATTTCAATTGATTGGACATGATTTGGAAAGGCACACACCTGTCTGTATAAGGTCCCACACTTCACAATGCATGTCAGAGCAAAAACGTCCAAGGAACTTTCCGTAGACCTCAGAGGTCTGGGGAATGAAATAGAACAATGCTAAAGCATTAAAAGTTCAGAGAAGCACAGTGGGATCCATCATTTTGAATGGAATACTATTGGAACCAACAAGAATCTTTCTAGAAAAGGCCATCCGGCCTAATTAAGTGCTGGCAAGAAGTGACTTAGTCAGGGAGGTGACCAAAAAACCAATGGACACTCTAAAAGAGCTTCAGAGATTCTCTGCAGAGATGACAGAACCTGCCATAAGGACAACCATCTCTTTAGCGCTCCATCAATCAGACCTTTATGGAAAATGGTAGGCTAGACGGAAGCCACTCCTGAGTGAAAGGCATATGACATTCTGCCTGAAGGACTCTGAGAGCATGAGGCAAAAGTTGATCAGGTCTAATGAGAACAAAATCAAATCAGATACCACAGCACACCTTCAGAGGTCTAGTGGAGTCCATGCCTTGATGGGTTAAGGGCTGTTTTGGCAGCAAAAAGGGGACCTACACAATAGGCCTGAATGCAGTGATACATCGGTTGCTACGTTTGGGTGAAAACAAGGTTATGCTCATCACCTGGCTAAAACCATTCCTATCGTGAAGAGTGGTGGTTGGAAGCATCATGCTCTGGGAATGCTTCTGAGTGGACTCGTAGACAGGTCAGGATGAATCGAATAATAACTGGAGCGAAATACATACAGGTCCTTTTAGAAAACCTAATCTAGAGTGCACAGGACCTCAAATTGGAGGGAAAATATGTCTTTCAGCATGATAGCGACCCTAAGCACAAAGAGAAGACAAGGATGGAGTGGCTTCAGGACAAATGTTTATATGTCTTCAAAGCCTGGACTTGAACCTCATGGGCCTATAGGAAGACCGGAAATCACAGTTCACAGATGATCCCCATGCTGTCTAACAGAGTTTGAGGGGATCTGCAAGAAGTAATGGAAAGAATCGTTGAAATTTCAGGTTTGCAAAGTTGGGAGATGCACGACCAATAGGACATTAAGCTGTGATCAATGTCAAAGATGCTTTCTCAAAGTACTGAATAAAGTGTCTGAATACCTACATATGTCCATGAGATATTTAAATGTTTTATTTTCAATAGATTGGCGCACATTTCTAAAAGTGTGTTCTTGCATTGTCATTATGGAGTATTGTGTGTAGATTGCGGAGATTTTTTATTTAATCAATCAAATATTCAGTCCATAACACAACAAAATGTGAGCGATGAGATGGGATCTGAATACTTTTTGAAGCCACTGGATGTTCACTTACAACTTGAAGCATGGGACTCTTATGCTTTAAACTTAATATGACCATGTGCTGTTTCACCAGTTAATATTTCCTCTGAAGAACTTGCCAACGATTCTGTGACAGTTGTAGTCACCCTAGTGTAGACATCTAATAATTTTTCACTTTCAACACTGAGATTCCCATGCAAGCCCTTGAATTATATTTTGAAATAATCACCTTGTTTATATATATATATACAGCTCCGGAAAAAATTAAGAGACCCCTTTTTCTTTCCTTTCCAAAAAAGTCGAAAAGGAAGATTTTGAGTGAGGAACAGAAGGGTTAAAATTAAGAGACCACTGAAAATTGAACGCTTCTCTTCCTCACTCAAAACTTTCCTTTTCAACTTTTTTGGAAAGGAAAGAAAAAGGTGCAGTGGTCTCTTATTTTTTTCCGGAGCTATGTATATATATATATACATATATATACCGATCAGCCATAACATTATGACCATTGACAGGTGAAGTGAATAACACTGATAATCTTGTTATCATGGCACCTGTCAGTGGGTGGGAGATATTAGGCAGCAGGAAAAACTGTCCTCAAAATGTATGTGTTAGAAGCAGAAAAAATGGGCCAGCGTAAAGATCTGAGCAACTTTGACAAGGGCCAAATTGTGATGGCTAGACGGAGCATCTCCAAAACTGCAGCCCTTGTGGGGTGTTCCCGGTCTGCAGTGGTCAGTACCTATCAAAAGTGGTCCAAGGAAGGAAAAGCGGTGAACCGGTGACAGGATCATGGGCGGCCAAGGCTCACTGATGCACGTGGGGAGCGAAGGCTGGCCTGTGTGGTCCGATCCAACATACGAGCTACTTTAGCTCAAATTGCTGAAAAAGTTAATGCTGGTACTGATAGAAAGGTGTCAGAACACACAGTGCATTGCAGTTTGTTGCATATGGGGCTGTGTAGCCGCAGACCAATCAGGGTACCTTGCTGACCCCTGTGTCCACTGCCAAAAGCACCTACAATGGGCACGTGGACATCAGAACTAGACCACGGAGCACTGGAAGAATGTGGCCTGGTCTGATGAATCGTGTTTTCTTTTACATCACGTGGATGGCCGGGTGCGTCGCTTACCTGGGGAACACATGGCACCAGGATGCCCTATGCGAAGAAGGCAAGCTGGCGGAGGCAGTGTGATGATTTGGCCAATGTTCTGCTGGAAAATCTTGGGTCTTGCCATTCATGTGGATGTTACTTTGACACGTACCACCTACCTAAGCATTGTTGCAGACCATGTGCACCCTTTCATGGCAACGATATTCCTTGATGGCATTGGCCTCTTTCAGCAGGATAATGCGCCCTGCCACAAAGCAAAAATGGTTCAGGAATGGTTTGAGGAACACAACGAGTTCAAGGTGTTGACTTGGCCTCCAAATTCCCCAGATCTCAATCCTTTCGAGCATCTGTGGGATGTGCTGGACAAACAAGTCCAATCCATGGAGGCCCCTCCTCGCAACTTACAGGACTTAAAGAATCTGGTGCTAACGTCTTGGTGTCAGATACCACAGCACATCTTGGAGAGGTCTACTGGAGTCCATGCCTTGACAGGTCAGGGCTGTTTTGGCGGCAAAAGGGGGACCTACACAATATTAGGCAGGTGGTCATAATGTTATGGCTGATCGGTGTATATTATGTACACATTTAAAACAACTCCTATTTATTTTGCCAGAAGTAGCTGCAGCTTGGTGTTGATACATACCTATGACGCGTAGGCTAATTGACATTTACACATTTAATTTTAGTCATTTAGCAGATCCTCTTATCGAGAGTGACTGGAGAAATAAGGGTTATCTGTCTTGCTCCAGAACAAAACAACAGATTTTTCACCTTGCCAGCTCAGATCTAGCAACCTTTTGGTTACTGGTCAGATACTCTAACCTTTAAGCTACAATATTAGCTGCTCCAGACCACATGATCTCTGGTATCCAATAGGTAAGATGCTGGCGGTGATGCATTGGTGGCTAGCTCCTCATTTGGCCTCATTTCCGTTGCTGGATAGTATATGGTGGTGAACTGTTTCTGATGTTGTTTTGACATTGATTGCCATTGCCTACCATGCATGCAGAAAAATGTTAATTTAAGCATTTAAGTGCTATACTACATATTTTATCTTTGGGTTCAATACACAAGGATTCTGCACCTGATCTAAGTTCATATAAGTTGTGTTGCGATCAGCTGTGATATAGTTTATTAGCAGCTGTTAGCACCCAGCATCATGTTTTATATCATCAACATTTACTATGGGAGGGCTAGACAAATCGAGTGAGACTGACATGTTTTTGATATGCCTTTTTTCTAACTGATGTAATGAGTGACCTTCATTTTGGAATTGGTCTGGGACAAGTACTGTCTGTACTGTTTACATCTCCTCAGCTGTCACACTGGTATACACGAGATCACAAATCAGAAGTAATGACTACTTAGGTGATGGGTTAGGTAGGAGACTTTAGCAGTTCATAACTCATTAGCTCTATGAGTGTATTAGAGGATGAAAATATATTTTGGTCATCATGTGGCCATGTAGTTTAGAGTGGTGCCTGTCAAATGGGGTTTGCGTTTGAAGATTGCATTTGAAGTGATCAGCCATTTTGTGCTGTGCTCTGAGGGTGACTACGGAAATCATATTTTGTACTTTTGTACTTTTCATCATTAGATAGGACTATTACAGCACCGGGGAATGTTTTTTTTTTCTTTGTTGACCCTATTATAATCACAATACCTTCTGCTGCCTGGCCATTAACACCCAGAAACCAAAACTTGTGTTTTGACAATTTCTGATACCACTGGCAACTATCACAGCTGTTACCGCTCAATGTATTATCTCCAGGAACATTGTGCCTCCTGTAACTGGAACACTTAATTAAATGACTAAACTCAACACATGGGATGAGACTTAAGGAATGCGTGGTAGTGCTGTAGCGGTGTTGAGGGGTAATGTCGAGAAGCCCAGGAGTTGTAATATATGTTGGTGAGGAAAATGAATTATGGCTAAAGCAGAGTTCTTACATTTTTCCATGTGAATGACTAATTGAAAAAGACAGACATGTCTTGAGCTCTAGTGGTAGTAGAGCCTTTGGTACATGCTGTAAGTGCTGCAAGCTATCAGCTCTAGCCTGAAGGATGTGGTGCTCCCTGGTATTGCAGCAAAATTATTGTTACTTTCCCAGAATGCACAGGTGAGCAGCCTCCCTCAAATGATTGTTCATGTATTTGAAAACCCTATAGCCTTATTATGATCTATATTGAGAATATTTTGTAATAATAGTTGGTGTATCACAGAGCACTGTATTTGGATCGTGTTAAGGCTCAACAATGGCACATAGGTAAAACTTGATTGTTTTCAAATAACTGCTGTCTTCGATTACTCATTCATAATCTAGGCTTTGATTTAGTTGAAGTGGATGAATGATTCATTCAGTCAGCATGACTCCAGAGACAAGATGGAGATCCATCACCTTCTCCGGTTTCTTTCTCTCTTGTGGTATCTGGAAGATCTGCAGCACTATTAATACATGTGGTTAAGCTTCCCATATGTAACTCAATACATCCAGTTGACTCACTTGTTACACATGATTGCACCACGGCACATATACGGTATGTTACAGTACGGCATCCACTGTGGAAGACCCCCGTATTGTCTTAAACTGACTATTATCTTTTAATCATTCCACTTACACATATTTAATTCATTACATTTTGTGGATTTTTGATATTTTATTCTACTGATTAAACAAATATGTTTTTCCCATATGATCCAGTAATGACCAGACTAGACCTTTGCCATACTCTTACTTCAACTCCATAACTTGTGAGGACTACACTGACTCATCCAAACCCCTCTGACGTCCTCAGGGCAATCAGACAAGTCTCCCTCTGTCTTGACTTAGAGTGACACCTGCTGTCAAGTTTTGAGAAACCTTTTTTGAGAAATGTGATAAAGTTCAATAGGCATGAATGTGAACAAGGAGGTCTTTCTTCCTCCCTGTAATTCTCTTAGTTCATATTGGTAATGCCCATCTCTACACACAATAAGGCATGCCTAGTACGACTTGCACACTTCCAAGGTAAATCCTGGATCATCAGTGATGTGTTCTGTGAGGACAACTGGTGGAAAATCTGATGGCTGAATGGTAGAGAACATCTAGCTGCTCAAGAGATTACTTACCTGCCAAAATGTTAATTAAGTCTCCAAAATCTACCCTGGCTAAGATGGTCATCTGATTTAGGATTAGTTTAGAAGATTTCATAAAGGATGGACATTTATGGTCGAGAGAAAACGATTTAACCTTAGCATGTAGTTCGGTAAGGTGTTGAGAACGACAGTGTGTTCTCTAGTCAAACTCCAAAGTAGTTGTATGAGATGACTTGTTCAAACTTCACACCCTCACATGTAGTAATCACATCAAGGGAAAGGCGGTCATTCTTCCTACCAAAGCACATTACCTTTTTTTGAAGATGTTCAGAACAAAGTTAATGGCAGAGAAACCGTGCTGGTTGCAAAGAAAACATAGTTGTAGAACTCTTAACACAAACAGGGGCAAGCTGAGTATAATACTTTATTATCCACAAATAAGTGGACTAGAGAGCTTCATACTACCTTTGCTATGTTATTGAAAAATCTAGTTAGCAAACCAGGCTAAGTCAGCTCAGAGACATCAATACTCCTTAGCTGGTACACATTGATGGAATGGTCTACTGTGTCAAGGGCTTTCACCAGATGAACAAAAATAGCAGCACATTATTGCTTTGTGTCAAGGGCAGTGGTAACATCATTTAAGACCTTTAGATATGAAGTGACACAACCAAAATCACAACAGGAAACAGCAAACAATAGGATCAGCCTGATATTCCCTTTAACCAATACCTTCAGTTGGTCAATTTTAGGTAATAGCGTGAACATGCAGTAAACATAGTCTATTACTGGAGCAGAAATTGGGCAAACATAAATAACTAGATTTTGATTTGGGCTAGAATGCAGGTCAAGGATGGGCAAGCCTTAGTAAAAGGTCTAGGATTGAATACACATTTTCTGATTTTGTCAGCTGTAATACAATCAGTGCACAGCAAAAAAATGTGTACTACATTTAAATGAGCATCAGATGGCATCAAGATCATATTAGAAAGCAATTTTCTCAGGTAACATGAGTAAAAAGCGAGGGAGTTTTTTTGTTTTATTTTTTAGGGGTCAGTTTGTTCATTAAGATTAACACAGATTGGCTTCCCTCACAGAAATCTGTTTGTCTTAGGATCTAATCTTAGCCTTTTTAATATAACATATTCACAGAAGTTATCTAATAAGGATGTTGCCGTATGTCTTTACAATGAGAAGGCCTTTGACCAAGTCGAATGGTCCCACATATTTGCTGTTCTGCAGGAATTTAATATTGGAGATGGGTTTATTGAATGTATCCAGCTCCTACATAAGAGCCCCTGGTTCTTCTAACCACAGCAGACTGCCCATGACCCAGGAGCTTCCCAGGACAGGACAGTATGTTCTGGGTGAGAGAGGCAAAGGTCCATTTATAACAGCGTTTGTCCCCTTGCCAAAGGTCCAGTTATAACAGTTTGTCCCCTTGCCAAATAACTGCCCCGCTAATACAACACCTGTTACTCTACCACACAGTGTATGTGAATGTGTATCCTTCTTAGAATAATATATGGTTAAAATGGACTGTATTTACACAAACATTAGCATATGGATTTGTGCGTGCATGCATGTGTGACTGTATACTGCTGTCACGCTTACTCCGTTAGTGTTATGTTAAATGTGCCACAGTACTTGCTAATACTCACAAAATAATGTGAGAAACGACTTAGCAAAAGCAGATTTATATATTTTTTGTAACATTAATAACTGTGTCTTTTGAGTAACTTTGAATGTAAAGTAGATTGTTGGAGATAGAGTTTGCTTTGCCTGCTGGTTCTATTTATGTGGTACGCCTGCTGTGTAGATCATTTACCTCAATAACGTGTTACTGCTGACCTAGAAAACTATTTGTTCTTTGTTTGTAAACCAAGCGAATACTGTAGATGTTCCAAATCTACAGGGTCAGTCAGGTCACACACACACACATCCCCAAACACACACCCAAAACACACACCCACACACACATACACATGCACCGCACACAAACAATCACACATAGGCATGTACATGCACACACAACAACAACAACAACCTGATCAGAAACCATCAGGCTTTGACGTTTTGTTAGCTGCTGCCTATCGGAAAGAGGTGGGTTGGGCATCAGGCTTAATTTATTTATTTATTTTACAGAATAAATAAATACATAGAATGTTCAGTCACCAGGATATCAGTTAAAAGGAGTTTAATTCAGCAAATCTTTTTCAAAGTATTTCCATAAAAAATAGGCATTATGTGATTTTGTCTCAATGTAATTAAGGTATGAATTTAATTATTCATACCTTTGCTTTGGCAAACATTGTCTCTCAGCTGAATCTAGTTCACTATTGTAAATGCTTCACACATAGGCTTACGTGCAAGCAGTGTCATATGTAGAAGTGTTGTCCTAAAGACTTGGGGTAGAGCTGAGGTTTTGGCCTGAGGTTGGGACATTTGTTTTCTTAGACTGTAAGCTGTCTAATTGACAAGGCATCAATCCAGTATTTAAATAAATATAAGATATTAGCAGGTTTTGTGCACAAAGTCAATATCATTAAGTATCCCAAATGTATTGTATCTTCTAGGTGATTTGAACATATGTTGAATATGCTAATATTGGTATACTGACTAGGGATTTGAGCCTCAAATGCTAAAACATTGATTTAGGGAGGTGGTTCTCTACTCGTAACCCACATGGATTTCACAGTATGATCAACATAGTGCTACCTGTATTAGCTGCATTATTTAGCAGATTTAGTGGTTTTAAACAAGTTAGTGACTGTGTCAACATTCTCTTTTATGAAAGTGAAGAGTTATTGCTATTATTCACAATAAAAACCTAGGGAACAATCTGCTTAATCTCCCCCATAGCATCATATAGGACTAATCAGAGCAGTAGCAGATTGATTGCCTTGTTTCATTTTTGAATGCCTGATCCTTTGTATATTTTACATGATTCAGGAGTGGAAGATTTTGTTCTGCTTTTGCACTCTTGTTCTGTGGATTAAAATAAAAAAACACCAAGTTCAATACATTTTTTTAACCTCACTCACATCTCTGGTCTCTACTTTCAGCCTTCCCACTTTATTTTGATGTTTGTTGGGACAGAATATCCAATCCATTACTCCACATAACATTTTTTTCTCAGACATAAGTTGATGTGAGAGATGTGTGTGTAATGATCCTCTAAGATATCCTTATATTTCTGAGGCATCCTTACATTTCTGAGGTATTCTTACATTTCTGAGGTATCCTTACATTTCTGATTTCTGAGGTATCCTTACATTTCTGAGGCATCCTTACATTTCTGAGGTATCCTTTACATTTCTGAGGCATCCTTACATTTCCGATTTCTGAGGCATCCTTACATTTCTGAGGCATCCTTACATTTCTGAGGCATCTTTACATTTCTGATTTCTGAGGCATCTTTACATTTCTGAGGTGTCCTTAAATTTAAATTTCTTACTCCCTTGCCAGCCGGCTCGATGGGAAGTTTTTATTCCATGAAAGCCATTGCATGTGTAAAGTAACCACCTACGTTTTTTAAAGTGCTAAAAACAGAGCCAAATAACCTGCGAAATTGCCATTCCATCATCTGTTGGCACCCAAGAACAGGTGCAAACCCCCCACCCCCTCAAACGCTTGCCCTCTCCTCTCCTATTCTGTATGTAATGTCTTGTAATGCCCTCTCCTCTCCTATTCTGTATGTAATGTCTTGT
>JACXGI010001466.1:74387-92231 GCA_016801175.1 Esox masquinongy | reverse complement strand
AGACATTACGTTGTTATTTGTACCATGGCCCTATACATTAAGACACCATGTTCTTAAATGGACCTTGGCCCCTATATGCTAAGACATTACGTTGTTATTTGTACCATGGCCCTATACATTAAGACACCATGTTCTTAAATGGACCTTGGCCCCTATATGCTAAGACATTACGTTGTTATTTGTACCATGGCCCTATACACTAGGACACCATGACTTTAGATAAGATACGTACACTGGGCAGTTGGTTCAATGACAATCCAGCATTTAGTATAAGTTGCATATGACTCAAACATGCTATTGGTCAATTATAGCAGTGTTCCAAAGATTAGATGAAAGCAACTAAACATAAATACAATGTTAAATTGCGAAGATAATAAGCAGTGTACTTGAACAATGAAATAGTATTGGTTGTCTGAATGCGTGCAATGTACTACCTTATCAAGAGGGAAAAGTTCCTGTAGGAAGGGAAGGTCCAACACCTGACTCATTATACTTGGGTCACCACTAGCCCCTGCGCTCCGGGAGATCTGTATAATGGAATTGTTCTTGTGTTGTTCAAGGATACATCGATGCTGTATCCCCTGGTTTACCTATTTCCAGAAACCCTTTCCAGTGACTGAACACATCTATAATCATGAATGTCTTACCAATGTCTCTCCCCACCTTAAGCTGCCATTCGTCATCACAACAAAATCCCGCGTGACAACTACGACCAAGTACGGGGACTAGAAAGCCAGTGTCTGAGAATCTCAAAGTTGTTTGTTTTTATCTTAATTCACATTGTTCATCCTGCATTGACTATTAATGCCTTCGGTGACTGGAAATGTGTATTAGTATAAATGAACCATTTGGCTGGTAATACTTTTTGGAGGATAAGGGATGTAACCTTCAGCGGCGGGAGAACAAATCAATGCTACAGATCTCCCGGAGCGCAGGTCACCACCAAGTACACCCCGTCTGAATGTATAACTCACTGTGCTTGCTGCTGCCCACAACACTATCCAATCGTTTGTTGGTGTGTTTGTTTGCACTTGTATCACTTAGCAAGCCGATTAATGTTCAACAACCAAGTCTGGCTTCAAACAAACACATCAGAATTCTATGCAGTCATTTTTCCAGAACTGTTTGACAAATTGATATTGCTAAAATTGGTTATTTGATTCTCAACTTTGATCAGTCTGTACATGATATTATTTTTAATGTTGTGATATCTGGTAAGTGCTGTTTATATTGCTTCACGCTTGTTAACTGATAGGGTGTCCTTGGACCTATTTATAAATGGTTCTATTGAAGTTCTAGTCCTATTGCCAACCATCAAATAGCTCTCCACTCTGTTTATAACAGCTTTATGGATCAAACAGTTTTATTCATGAGACCTGTTGTTCTGGCAAACAAGGATACAAATGAATCGAGGGAGGTAGAAATAAATGAGAATCATTCCTTTTCTTCCCCTATCAATTAATGATAATTTGACCACATTAGTTATACCTAATTAAGTACTGAGTTGGAAATACAAAACTGTTGATTGCTCCATAGTAACAAGTGTTCCTTTGTCACAATGTAATGATGCCTGTCCTTTGATGCGTCAAGCCACAGAACAGCTAAAAACAAGACAGTGTATCCTTTTAAAGTCCAAACCTAAGAAGAATAATGAGCATCTGTCTTTGGACACCCTATCATTCCGTTGCAGTATGTCAGTGTAATTATATAATGCTTTAAATAGATGGTTAACAAAGATTATATATATATTCATATAAAATAATTGTCTAATTGTCATATTCAGCAATGGTTATCAACTGAACGTTGTACTGCATAGCATTGTAACATTGTATAATATTTGCATAATGCTTGCAGCACGGAAACATATAGCACGTTTTTTCTATAGATTTTCCTTCCTGTTTTTTCTATAGGCTAATCCTGGGTAGATCCTCCCTAATGCTAACTGAATGTGTTAATTATTTTCGGCAGGTTATGAAAATCTGGAGGACAACTATGTCCAGGACAGTAAGATGGGCTTCGTCATCAATGCCATCTACGCCATGGCTCAGGGTCTGCACGACATGCACAGCCACCTGTGCCCCAGTCATGTGGGCCTGTGTGAAGCCATGGACCCCGTCGATGGAAGCCAGCTGTTGGAGTTCCTCATGAGGACCTCCTTCACTGGGGTCTCTGGGGAAGATGTGTGGTTCGATGAGAACGGGGACACGCCTGGCAGGTAGGTTTAACTCATGTGATTTGGACTCTCGTGATGAGCCCTGCCACGATACATAGGACCAGTGTCACCCTTGACCCAAGAGGGAATTTCCTCTTAATCCGATGATTAAGACGCGGCGAGGTGACTGCGGAACTGTCTTACCAGTACAGAATCTACTCCTGGTATTCACCACAGTGTTACCCTCACAGTGAGAATATGGTTTCCAAATGATTAGGTAGATGTCCTTAGAAGCTTATAGCATTAGTCACCTACTGAAATATAACAAATCAATAATTCAGTAGTCACCTACTGAAATATAACTTGTCAACCTCTTAATACTCTGACTATTTATGTAACCCAAAGCCACCAGCCCACAATAATCATAGAATTGGCTGCTTTATCTTTCACTACAATATGAATCAAATCCAAGTGATACGTTAATAAAGCTTTGCTTCACAATGATATTCATCAAAGCAACTTTCCCTCCACTTTCAGGTATGATATAATGAACCTTCAATATGTGGAACCTGGTGACTTTGACTACATTAACGTGGGCTCGTGGCATGAGGGCCAGCTCAGCATCGATGACTACATGATCCAGATGAACCGCAGTGACATGGTCCGCTCCGTCTGCAGCGAGCCCTGCTCCAAGGGGGAGATCAAGGTCCGGGTTCAACAGCCTAGCTGGTCTAATGCCACTTAACTATACTATGTATTGTTCCACTGACTTTCATTGACACTACAATTTAATTCTGTAATTAAAATACATTTGCATGTGAACCAGGTTGGTCCTGCCATCTAAGTGGCCTTTTCATATGTATAAGAAACATGCTATACACCTCCATTCCCTATCATAACTTGTGTTAGCCCAACTTACATGTTAACATTTGTAAGGTACATATTGCACATTTGTAAGGTACAAGAAAAACTGTGACACCAACTTGTCTAGACTATATCTAGACCCTGCAGATCTGCAGATGAAGGCTTAAGGACTAAAGGAAGGGTTGGGGACTGAACTGACACCTGATTTATGGGAAACTAGAAAGCATAGGGACTCCACCAACACTCACAACGTCTGTATGTGATCAATGCAGGTGATCAGGAAGGGTGAGGTGAGCTGCTGTTGGATCTGTACCTCTTGTAAAGACAATGAGATTGTCCAGGATGAGTTCACCTGTAAGGCTTGTGACCTGGGCTGGTGGCCGGACTCAGAACTTGAAGGTACAGTACAATGCCCCCCTCCCCCCTTTTATAGCTACATAATTGTACACAGTGGGTATAAAACAGACCCATCAAGTTGTTAAGTTTGGCTGTTTGGGTTGAGCTTTTCTTGTGTTTGTTGAGGTACTTGCAGCAACATACACAAAAACCGACATACACTAAAACCGACATACACTAAAACTGACATACACTAAAACCGACACACACAAAAACCGACACACACTAAAACTGACATACACAAAAACCGATATACACTAAAACTGACATACACAAAAACCGACATACACTAAAACTGACGTACACAAAAACCGACATACACTAAAACCGACATACACTAAAACTGACATACACAAAAACCGACATACACTAAAACCGACATACACTAAAACCGACATACACTAAAACCGACATACACAAAAACCGACATACACTAAAACCGACATACACAAAAACCGACATACACAAAAACCAACAAAGACAAAAACAGCTAAGAGCCAAAACAAACAGGTTATAGTACATTAGAGGATTTGAGGACGCACGTCTTCTACTAATTCTACTATTAAAGTTACAGAGCGCCTAAAGAATGTTGTGTATTAAAAATGGAAATATACATTGATGTACTTCCTTTCTCATGTTTTACACTTGTTTTACACGTGTTCAACAGTCAATATTAACAGATCAGAGCAGATATCTAATTCGCAGGGGAGTCGCTGTCCCCCCAGGGAAACTCTCATTTTAAGTTCAGTTCCTCAAAGCTTTCACTGCACAGTCCTTGAATTGAGCTCAAAAGAGTTTATTCATCCATGATGGTTGGTAAGAGCTCTATCTCACCCACCTGCTTAGTGACACTGTCCTACTTTAAGAGGTGTTCCCACCACACCATAGGGACCATTAATCATCTTCAGACACCTCTACTTCTCTCATTGCTTCTGCTCACCTGTCCTACTTTCAAAGTGTTTTCAAGCTCTTTCGAAGACAAGATGGACTCTGTTAAATGTATTCAAAAGTCAACCTTTTACGCCCGAGGCATGTGACATGAAACAATGATACTAAACGTGTGAAAGCAGTTTGTGAAGGAATTATATTTAACTACCATAACCCAAACTACTAAATGTACCTATGTGATTATTTTAACTTTTTCAGTTTGACTTGATGTAAAATTGGTTGAAATATTTTGCATCTTTTCATTGTGTCTGTGGATAGATACTAGGGTAATGGTTGGACCAGTAGAAGGCTGCAATGAGTCCTGCTACCATTCTGTCCTTCTCACTTACCACCCCTGGCTATGCTCTATATTTCTCCCTGAATCTCCCCCTTCACCATGGCTAGCTGTACTGTTCACTGGTCCTCCCTAAGTAGAGAAGGGGTGTATTTATAGTTGAGCTGAAAACCTACTTTAATACTGTTTTAAACTGGAGGCAGCGGTCACACAGGCTCACAAAATATACATTTTGTAAATTGAAAATAATATAACCTAACCATATTTCATTTATTATATACAACTTTGCAGAATAACACATTCTGACTCAGTATTTGGCTGTGATTAGACAGGAGGCCGAATTATTCTCTTCAGAAATCAGACAGATCAGCTCTAGAAATGATCTGATGTGAAAAGTCCTAAAAAAATAATATTTTGAATTAATTAATTAAAAAGCGTAAGTTCGCTGTCTATGACTGTTGGTTAAATTCTTCGATCAATTAGATTTACAATAATGTAGTAGTCCTTTGTTTTCAGGGAAATATTTTCACAGAAAAGTCTCACATTTATTAACGGTATTAGTGTCTTGTCCCCAGGTTGCGAGCCCATCACCCTGCGATACCTGGAGTGGGGGAACCCCGAATCCATCGTTCAGGTGGTGTTCGCATGCCTGGGCATCCTGGTCACCTCCTTCGTCACCTTCATCTTCGTCCTGTTCCGAGACACACCTGTGGTCAAGTCCTCCAGCCGTGAGCTCTGTTACATCATCCTGGCTGGGATCTTCCTGGGCTACATCTGCCCCTTCACCCTGATCGCCAGGCCCACTGTGGCCTCCTGCTACCTGCAGCGCCTCCTGGTGGGCCTCTCGGCTGCCATGTGCTACTCGGCATTAGTCACCAAGACCAACCGTATCGCACGCATCCTGGCCGGCAGCAAGAAGAAGATATGCACCAGGAAGCCCCGATTTATGAGCGCCTGTGCCCAGGTGATTATGTGTATGATTTCTTACTCTCTGCCTTTTGTTTTCACATCTTTGGGTTGACGTTGAATGCTTTCCAAAATGACACCCTGTTCCCCCGCATATTTAAAGGGGAAATTTAATGGGCCCGCAAATCTCAGTTGTCACGCAAGGGTCCCAACTGAGATTTGGCTTCTGCTTTCAACACAACCCCTCTGAATTAGATGATTGTCACGTTGAATGCCCCGGGAGCAAGTGGTGTTAACTGCCTAACTCAGGGACGGAACAAAAGATTTGTTTATCTTGTCGGCTCAGTGACTCGAATGAACAACCTTGCAGTTACTGGTAAGATTATCTAACTGCTAGGTTACACATGTTTACACTTATCTAGCGCACGATTGTGTAAACATAAGGAATCGAGGGCCATTTTAGATGTATACCTGTTCTATCTTTGGTGTGTGTTTTGGGGTCATTGGAAAGCACAATCTAAAATCAGTGTCTAAAACCACATCTTAAACCTGGTTGTAAAAGCAGTGTTTAAAAGTAATGTCTAAAACCAGTGTTTAAAGCCAGTGTCTATAACCGGTGTTTAAAGCCAGTATCTATAACCGGTGTTTAAAGCCAGTGTCTATAACCGGTGTTTAAAGCCAGTGTCTATAACCGGTGTTTAAAGCCAGTGTCTAAAACCGGTGTTTAAAGCCAGTGTCTAAAACCGGTGTTTAAAGCCAGTGTCTATAACCGGTGTTTAAAACCAGTGTCTATAACCGGTGTTTAAAGCCAGTGTCTAAAACCGGTGTTTAAAGCCAGTGTCTATAACCGGTTTTTAAAGCCAGTGTCTATAACCGGTGTTTAAAGCCTGTGTCTATAACCGGTGTTTAAAGCCAGTTTCTATAACCGGTGTTTAAAGCCAGTGTCTATAACCGGTGTTTAAAGCCAGTGTCTATAACCAGTGTTTAAAGCCAGTGTCTATAACCGGTGTATTTTTTGTGATCAGCTGGTGATCGCCGGCATCCTAGTGAGCATCCAGCTCACCCTGGAGATAACGCTGATCATCCTGGAGCCACCCATGCCCGTCAAGTCCTACCCCAGCATCCGGGAGGTCTACCTCATCTGTAACACCAGCACGGTGGGCATGGTGGCGCCGCTGGGCTACAACGGCCTGCTCATCATGAGCTGCACCTACTATGCCTTCAAGACGCGCAACGTCCCGGCCAACTTCAACGAGGCCAAGTACATCGCCTTCACCATGTACACGACATGTATTATCTGGCTGGCGTTCGTGCCCATCTACTTTGGCTCCAATTATAAGATCATCACCACGTCCTTCTCAGTGAGCCTCAGCGTGACCGTGGCGTTGGGCTGCATGTTTTCGCCAAAGATGTACATAATCCTCGCCAAGCCGGAGAGAAACGTGCGCAGCGCGTTCACTACCTCAGACGCGGTGCGCATGCACGTCGGCGACGGCAAGATTGCTTGCCGGAGCAACAGCCTACTCAACATGTTCAAACGGAAGAAAAATTCAGAGAAGTAAGTCAGTATAATTTAGTTTCATCCCTCCATGGCCCAAAGTTAGAAAAGTCTCAGAGGATGAGTGCTGATCCTGGACCAGTTTGGGCTTAATGAATAAGAGAACATGGACGGGGGGACCTGATCCTAGATCAGCACTCTTATGGTTTGAATACGGGCTCAGCTCCTCAGGTACCACTGGGATGCTGATTTTGTCTTCTACTAATTCACCCCCAGATGGCAGAAGATGCTTCCCAAATGGCACTCTATTCCCTATAGTTCCAGTGCACAAAAGTAGTGCAGTTTGTAGGGAATATGGTGCCATGTTGGACACAATATTAGGGGATATTCTGCCAGATCCAGGTCAATGTTCAATTAAAAATGACCTTAACATGTCTGTTGCTGAATATAATTAAAACTAGAATAGTTTTTGAGTCCTGAAGGATCTCTTCACTATGAGTAAACACAATGTCACAGCCTTAAACTTTACAGTATATTGTAAATACATTAATTATAATATTTACATAATGAAATACAATCCTCAGTGATGTGTACAGGTGTACTATCTTAATTTGATCACTATGCGGCTGGGCCACACGATTTAGATGAATTCACTGAAAAGCCTGAATTTTTTCCTCTCTCGTTTCCTCTAACACTAAATCAAAAACTATATCACCAGACAGCACATATGTACTACTACTCCTACAAAAACGTACACATCCACAACCGTGTTTTAGACCTCCCAGCTGGCACACAGGTCAAGGCACCTTTTTATAGCACCAAGCTGAGCACCACAGTCTAGGTTCGAGGCTTAAATATGCCGCTACCTGACAAGCGGGTGGGAAGCCTCATGGGTGATGCAAATGGAGAGCATTATCTGGAGAGTGAGGCAGTCTCAGGAGGGATGTTCTCATCATAACAGCCTGGGTGCCTGCAAACCTTACTATGGTTGGTGGCGGTGAGCCATGTGACTACCTGTTTGGAGAGCAGTGCAGAAAGAACTGAATGGCTATTGCAAATGCTTATGAGGAAGGCTTACCATGATCTATCCATGATCTATCCTTGATCTATCCATAATCTATCCTTGATCTATCCTTGAGCTATCCATGATCTATCCATGATCTATCCATGATCTATCCATGATCTATGAACTCTTCCAAATTATTTGGAAGTTATTGCATTGAGTCACGGCTGTACCAACAGTTGGAAATTGAGGAAATCAGGGAATGGAGAAAAAGGGGTGAAAAGATATAAAGATAAACTACATCTATTATTTATCTCATAAAACAATATTGTCTTCACTACAACATACTAGTGTATCTTATATGCTGTGGAGGTTACATCTAAACTACAGCCTACTACATTGAGCCTTGTAAATATGTCGCTACGTGACAAGCGTATTTCTGACGTAGTTTATGACTGGTCAGAAATGAATATCATTATTCATTGCAAATAATACAATAATAATAATACAATAATAATAGTACAATCCTTCTTCCGTCGGCTTATTTTAGTTCTGTAATAAAAGTAGTCAAATTAAGATCCACACCTGTATTTCAACCCAAAAAGCCTCCATCAATTTGGAATTGATCTGTTCAAAATGTTTTAATTTTTACATGAACCAGAAACGCTGTTGTTGTCTTCACTTTCTGAGTTCCTGTGAGATAGCTAACAGCCATCTTTATTCTGTTCATAGTTCTAATGGAAAGTCTGTGTCATGGTCTGAACCAGGTGCAAGACATCATCCTCCAAAAGGGGAGCACAATTGGCACAGACTGTCTGTACACGTGAAGAGACAGGAAGCAGGGTGCTCCAATCAGACGGCCGTCATCAGACCCCTAACTAACAGCTACCCTAACACAGGCAGCAGCCTGGCCATGGACTACTCTGACCTCAGCACCAAGACATTATACAACGTAGCTGAGGAGGACGAGAGTGACCTAGTCAGATACAACCCTCCCCATAGTCCCACCATGATGGCCCACGGGCAGACAATGCCCCACGCCGGTGGGCCGATGAAAGAGGAGGTCGAGAAGGAGGTGCTTGAATATTACCCTGCCCTTGAGCGCATCCCCCTGCCACAGAGCAGCGTGGCCCCCCAGCCGGGAGTCCTCATGGAGCGCCGGCAGTCGCAGGGCAATTACAACAATGATGTTATCGGTGAACTGCCGGGCCCTGCGGGTGATGGCAGCGGCGGGGGTTTTGGGGGCAGGCCTGGTGACGGTCATGGTTGGCCTGTGTACCACCAGGCTCATCTTATCCGGCAGCACGAAGTCCTACCACTGCAACCAGACCGCTTCCCCTTTTACGCCAAGGAACGCACTTCCCCCCTCGAAATAGAGGAGGAGGAGGGGGAGGAGGAGATTGAGGAGGAGGTGGGACAGGAGATGATTGAGGAGGAGATCGAGGAGAACGAGCAGTTTGGCCTTCTCCATGGATACATGTACGACAACGCCCTGATTCACGAAGAAGACGACGATGACCTCATTCAGATCAAATTTGCCATGGAGGATTCTATGGCCCTAATGCCTCCTTCTCCGTTCCGGGATACATCCAGCATGGGGAGTCCCTTACACAATGCATCCCCCGTGTCCGAGTCTGTTTTGTGCACCCCTCCGAACTACGCCTCTGTTATTCTGAAGGACTACAAACAGAGCTCTTCAACACTTTGAAGGAGCACTGTAAATGTGTTAAAATAACGTAGCAGACATGTTGTAGCTGATAATCTTTAACATATTGTTCATGTTTCATGAAATGACAAGTAAGAAATATCTCGAATAAAAGTCACTGATTGACTGACTAGACTATATTGACAGACTCATGAATACTACAGGCAAGTGTTTTTGTTTACAGGGACAACGAAATTGCAATAAAAAAAGACAGCACACCCTTTGTAAAAGGTCTTACTGTTGTATAATAAACATCATGGAGAGAAAAGACTGAAATATTTAACCTGTTGCTAAATGTATTTCCATGTTTCTGCAAATGATGAAAAACTATGAACTTAGTCCTATTGGGAAAAGAAAAAGCTGAGATAGTGTTCTACATGTAGCTTATTGGAGTCATTTAAGCAGCAGTTATCATGGGTAAATATTACAACCATCAGTACGATAATGTGTTTGTGACTTGTTTTCATTTAGGCAAACTTCCCCTACTTGAATGTAAATGGTTTGTTTAGAATTAGAATACTAGACTATCCAACATGTATTTCACTCAAACAGACCTATTCTAATAGAATAATATTACAATATATCATAATATAACCTTACAATGTAAAAATATTCTAGAGGATTGTGCTTTGTTTTTTTGTTATGCTCAGAGCAACTATGTATTATATTCTAAAAGGGCAGATTGTCACAGACACTGTCTTCATCAGATAACCTCAGAATGAACATGTGATGCAACAACCTACTGTAAGAATATAGCTAACAAAACCAGAATAATTTTTTATACGGTATCTAATATGCTTCCATTAACAGACCATTTTTTCTCAAGTTTGCATATTTTATAAACTGCCTTCTAAATCCATTCAGGAATGGTGTCTATTATCAACATTATAGCCTAAATTGTCTGACAATGTCATTCGTTTTGTGAATGTACAGTATTAGTATGCATCATATTTTGGTGACAATTCAGATTAGTTTAACTGAAAGGCATTTCTACCTAAAGTTCCTTTTACAAAGTATAAATGTGTTGCTTATAGTGCCTGTTGCGTTTGTTTGTACAGTATAATTCTTTCTTTCACAATTCTTAAGGTCTCACTATATAAAATGGGCTGTTTAATAGTTAGAGGTGAATATCTTTTTGTTTTAAATCAAACACTGTAGTTCGGAAAGTCATTGTTGTTTACATTAGGAAAGATTTATTTTGGTAGAATAAATTAAATAATTTTTTGGTTGTGTACTGAGTCATTCATTGACAGCTTATCTGTAGCCTGCCATACACCTGCAGATAAAAAATAAGTATAGGTTAGCAATTACTGAGAATTTTTGAAAGTTGTGTTAACTGCAGGAGCATCAGTTCAGCTAAGCCTAGGGTATAGCAAAGTAAAAAGAGCCTACCCGTACCATTGTTTTAATCAATTTCTACACTAAATGAATATAAAAACTTGAAAACAAAATTATTGTGTAATAAAACCTTGAAATGGAATGCACCCAAAATAAAATTTGGTGTTTGGAAGTTGTTTGAATGGAAACCCCTATGTAAGTCTTAAGAGGCAAATAACTTGTATAAGTGAATTGAGGTACTCTGAAATACCCAAAGTGGTTCTTTAAAATGAATATCAAAAAATGTAATGTGGTTTTAGTACATGTAAAAGGCAACATGAAATGTTCAACATTGTACATAAAATTAAATTGTTACATGGTAATGGTTAAAAAAGTCTTTATTTTTATTGATGAGAATTGATTATTGAGAATATATCTTTGTGGAATTCTAGGTGGTTATCTTCATGTATTGGAATCAAATCTCTTGCTTTTTCACAGCCAGATTAACTTTTATGGAAGTGAACAGCTTTCCAATCAAATTTAAGGAGGATTTAAGAGAGCAAGTCAGACGATAAGCGTATGGCTGCATCCCAGTAGGTGTACTTTTCCCTTCATAGTGCACTACTTGACCAGGGCCCAAAGGGACACGCACTATATTTTTCTATATTTCCATACGGTCAGGAGAGGATTAGGAACATGTCCAGAATGTACTACAAGGAGGGCACGGGGTGTTTGTGGTCTTTGACGTGACTAAGATGGAGTGGTTAGATTCTGCCACACAGTGGAAGCATGACCTAGATAACAAAGTGAGACTGGCCAGTGGTAGCCCCATCCCTGCTGTCACCCAACATGTCTGACCCGACAGGGGGAAGCAAGGAGCTGTCTGCCCTCATGGACAAATACCGAAAAGAGGAAGGCTTCCTGGGTGACAGGTGATGTTCCTTTTGACCCTTTTAACACCAAACAATATATTCATGAAGGTTTAAAGTGTCAAAACATTGACTTTAATGTTTCTACTATTATTATTGGCCTTTTCTGTGATTTAAAGAAGCTTGCATTGCGCAAGGCAAAAATAATATACAGCATATGCTGTTTGTGCAGTTACTATTTGCCTTCCCTCATTGTGAGACCTATGTTCACCCCAATTTGGTTTGGGGTCTAATGGATATTGTAATGTTTTGTTTCAAAGGTTTTTATTAAACACTGAAAATGATACAGGTCAGATGTGCTTTTTTTGTGTGCAAATGAAAACAAACAAGAAGACAAACAGAGTAAAGGCATACAAAAATAATCAACACCAACACAAAATAAAAATAATTAAAAAAAAACATCTCCCAACTACTCATATAGACTGCCTGCCTCCCTCCCACAATGCTCAAGTAATCGACCATCAAACCCAACTAAGTAACTATGTATAATGGGTGCACATACAGTATGATGGGTGGTAATGATGATGCCAAATTGTCCAAATAGGAGAGGAAGGATTGCCAGATATTTCAAAACGTAGATCATTTGTTGCGGATGTTTTCAAATGTAGATAAATTTGTTCTTTCTAAATGTTGGGTTTTTGCCAGTTTGCCAAAATGTATATTTTTCCTAAATATGAAGATGATTATTTTTATTACTAAAATTTCCCTATGAGTGCAACATGTTCGTTTTTGTACGGTCAGTATTCTCAGAGCCTCTAAGACTTTCAACAGAGGTCTGGGTCTATCAGAATATGCTATGGAACATTTGGCAAATGTGACATCACAGAGATATGCAGACAATTAGTAAAACAAAGTTTGGAAGAGCCAATCATTCTTCCAATTTGGACAAAAAAAGTTGCTTATTACCTATACTATGTATAATAGAATGGATAAAACATCCAGTACAGAAGTATGTAAATTTCAACCAGCATAGCCTACTGGATTAGGTGTCAGGCATTTGTTTTTCATTTCTCTCTTATTTAAATGATTTCAGCACATTCCATCCAGCAGTAGTGTATACATGCCAGCTGTCTACATGGGCTGTGTGGAGGGGCTTCACAGCTCTGTGAAGAAGACTGAGTTCCTGTTGTCTGGATATTAGATCCAATCAGCAAGAATAAACCCTCTATCAGCGAAGTTTCATTAGCTATGGCAGAATGCTGTGAGAGAGATAGCTATACATAAAGAAATGACTATTCATTCCACTAGGGTGACAACACCCCCAGGTCAAGATCTCCTCAGACAGGTGACACATGCTTGCGGCCTGAGTAGCATGAAAACAAAATTGTTTGCAAGACCGACGAAAAGACATCATTGTATGTTGTTCTTATAAGACTCTTTGATACTGTTATTTCCTACTCCTACACCAGACATACTGTAACACTTCTCTCAGACAGTGTTATCGTCAAACGCTCACTTAGTGAATTATAGTGGTCACGCTGTTGCAGAAAGAGGAAATAACTTTCATCATGACCCATTTTCTGGCATCCTTTCTTAAAGAAATATCTGAGAATGCAACAAAACGCTAGTGTCGCAGCCTCCGGAGACGCATTCTATATTAGTGTGCTATATTCAGTGTAGAGGGTCCGTCCCGGTCACAGACTATATGCGTTTAAAGGTGCAAACTACCCTTCAAACCACAAAAATAATGTTTTTGTAGGAATTTAACCCCTTGTGAGTTTTCATCATGCTTTAAAAGTGTTTACAGCCTGTAAGCTGAAATGTTGTATGTATATAGCTACACACTATAGAATTACATGGCTTACATTGCAAAATGCTGTAAAACAAACTTTTATTTGGCATTCTGGTGGGGTAAGTTTTATCAGTTTTTTTTAAGAGTAAACAAGTATATTCTTCTTAAAAAATGCATGCACCAGTTGCAGACAGCATCTTTATTTGAGACTGCAAATTGCACATTCAGTTAGAACTTACAAAAACTAAAAAACAATATCCATATTAATTGATTTTGTCTTATTGCTCTGTCACACATTTTTAGTTTTTTGCTCACATTTGAGTAACAGTAGCATAGTGTCTTCAGCTACATACCGCTCATGTGCCAAAGAGTCTGGCCTTTCTTCTGGCCTTCTGGCCAACGCTGACAGCTGTGCTTTAATCACAGCTATTTTGTACACCGATCAGCCATAACATTATGACCACCTGCCTAATATTGTGTAGGTCCCCCTTTTGCCGCCAAAACAGCCCTGACCCGTCGAGGCATGGACTCCACTAGACCTCTGAAGGTGTGCTGTGGTATCTGGCAGCAGGACGTTAGCAGCAGATCCTTTAAGTTCTTTAAGTTGTGAGGTGGGGCCTCCATGGATCGGATCTGTTTGTCCAACACATCCCACAGATGCTCGATTGGATTGAGATCAGGGGAATGTGGAGGCCAAGCAAACACCTTGAAATCATTGTTGGGTTCCTCAAACCATTCTTGAAACATTTTTGCTTTGTGGCAGGGCGCATTATCCTGCTGAAAGAGGTCAATGCCATCAGGAAATACTGTTGTCATGAAAGAGTGCACATGGTCTGCACCAATGCTTAGGTAGGTGGTACGTGTCAAAGTAACATCCACATGAGTGGCAGGACCCAAGGTTTCCCAGCAGAACATTGCCCAAAGCATCATACTGCCTCCGCCGGCTTGCCTTCTTCCCATAGTGCATCCTGGTGCCATGTGTTCTCCAGGTAAGTCACACACACACCTGGCCATCCGCGTGATATAAAAGGAAACGTGATGCATCAGAACACCCCACAAGGGCTGCAGTTTTGGAGATGCTCTGACCCAGTCGTCTAGCCATCACAATTTGGCCCTTGTCAAAGTCACTCAGATTCCTACGCTTGCCCATTTCTCCTGCTTCTAACACATCAACTATGAAGACAGGATGTTCACTTGCTGCCTAATATATACTTCCCACTGACAGGTGCCATGATAACAAGATCATCAGTGTTATTCCCTTCACCTGTCAGTGGTCATAATGTTATGGCTGATCGGTGTAATTATTAAAACTATAACAGCTCTCTGACCAGAGATGAAACATTGGTATCCGGTTACAACCAGTTTGTGGCTGTCCAGACAAAACCAGTATGTCAAAAGTTGCTAGGAAAAATTGTTACGGTAAACTGGCACTCCTGATTTACAAACCATTTGGTTAATCGTTATACACACCCATATACAGTCCATCCCAAGATGCTAGTTTAAATGTTAATTCTGAAATGAAATACATACTGCATTTCCAACTATAAATCATAGCACTAATTTCAATCCTAAAAATAAAACGTCATAGTGTGATTTTTTTTTTTTTATCAATATAATTCTATTTTCAAAGCTCCATATGTTGTTTTCCCCTCAACCAAAGAAACAACTCTGTTGAATATTGACTATTGTATATTGTCCTCTGTTCATAGTTGTGCTGCTTTACAGTCATTCACTTGGACAGGTACAGTGAGTATAGAAGGCACCTCCCACTTTCAACATGTTCACCTTTTGATGCATCATAGCCTGAAATGAAAACGTTTTCCGGCTTTAGTTACACACAGCAACCCACAATAAGTGAATTAAGTTCTGCCATGAGTCTCTTTGAATACATCTCAACTAACTTTGCACGCCTAGATTGTGCAATATTTGCCCATTCTTCCTTGCAGATTTGTTTAAGCTCAGTCAAATTGCATGGTGACCGCTCAAGGAAAGCACTCTTTAAATCATTCCACAGCCCCTCAATGGGATATTAGTTCAGGGCTCTGACTAGCCCACTCAAGGACATTCACCTTCCTGTCCTTCAGCCACTGTACTGTTGCTTTGGTAGTGTGCTTTGGGTCATTGTCATGTTGAAACGTGAACCATCTTTCCCATTTTCAACTTCCTGGCAGAGGGCTGCAGGTTCTCCTCAAGAATCTGTCAGTAATTTGCACTGTCCATTTTCCCTTAAATCCCGACAAGAGAATCACCCCAAAAACAGGATGCTGTCATCGCCGTGCTTTACTGTAGGCATGGTGTTCTTTGGGTGAAAAGACGTATTTGAGTTTCTGACAGACATATTGTTTTGTGTTTAGGCCAAAACGTTCAATTTTGGTCTCATCGGACCACAACACCTATTGGCACTTGGCCTCAGAATGTACAATATGCTTTGTAATTAATATTTCCTTGTTTGAGGAGTGTTTTTTACTTGACACACTCCCATATTGAGGCCAGATTTGTGGGGCATTTGTGATATTGTGGTCACATGTACACATTGACCAGTCTTTGGCTCCTTCAAAGTTGCCATTGATTTCTTGGTGGCTTCACAGTCACTTCCTTGCCCGGTCATCCAGTTTGGAAGGATGGCCTGATCTACACTACCGTTTGGGGTCACTTAGAAATTTCCTCATTTTCCATGAAAACATACATGAAATGAGTATGAATAGGATATATAGTCATTGACAAGGTTAGAAATAATGATTTTTAATTGAAATAATACTTCCAAAGATTTATTGCTTCTTTAATCACCACAACAGTTTTCAGATGTGCTAACATAATTGCAAAAGGGATTTCTAATGATCAATTAGCCTTTTAAAATGATAAACTTGGATTAGCAAACAGTGTGCCATTGGAAAACAGGAGTGATGTTTGCTGATTATGGGCCTCTGTGCACCTATGTAGATATTCCATTGAAAATCAGCCGTTTCCAGCTACAATAGTCATTTCCAAGATTAACAATGTCTACACTGTCTTTCTGATTAATGTGGTGTTATTTAAATGGACAATTTTCTTTCAAAAACAAGGAAAGCGACCCAAACTTTTAAATGGCAGTGTGTGTATGGTCTAGGTGGTGCCAAACACATTCCACTTCTCAATAATGGTCTTGACTTTCCTATAGGGGATAGAAAAAGCCTCTGAAATCTTTTTTATATCCATCCTGACTTGTGCCTTTCCACAACTTTATCTCATAGATCTTGAAAGTAGCTTTCTGCCCATAGTGGATGCTTTGAATTGCACTACTAAGCAGTGTAGTCCTCTATAAACAATTGCTTTTATTCTGAACTAATCAAAGTCACTACAATCACAGAAGGAAGCCAATTAGCTTGAAATGTGATCTGGAAGGTGGTTGGTTATACCTCAGCAAGTTTGCAATTACAGTTCTAAGGGGGGGGCATTGACTTTTCCAAATAAGGTATTTTAATTTCAATAATTTTTCAGATTTTTTTTTACTTGGATATTGTGGGTTACTGTGTGTAAATAAAGCAGGAAAATGTCTGATTGAATGTGTATTCATTTCAGGCTGTAAGGCAACAAAATGTGAACATTTTGAAAAGGGGTGGTGACTTTTTATACCTACTTTAATTCTTTCCCAAAAATTAACATTTTTCATACATTGTTATTTGTTGTTGCTTATTATATTTCTTACAAATTTTTTTCTACCTTGATTCTTATATTTACTGACGTATGTTAGAGGTTATTTTCACACACCACCTGTTCTTTGATGTCCTGTAGTTTTACATTGAGTTATCCTTAAACTCCTGGTTGTGCATCAAGGGATCTGTTCTATATACCCTACAGGTTGCCATGCTGTACACTGCCTACATTATAGCACTCAGACACATTCAGATTACTGTCTGTATCACATATTATTCGTTGACAATTAAGCCTGCAGTACTCTGGACAAAAATCCCCTTCATGCTTTTTTGTCTTGGACTACGCTTTACCTGTGTTCAGGAATCCAAGCGTTAATATGTTCAAATTAAACTAATTCTGAAAGCTTAGACTCTGACGGCACCATGATATTTCATATATATATATATATATATATATATATATATATATATATATATATATATATATA
>JACXGI010001466.1:58712-74287 GCA_016801175.1 Esox masquinongy | reverse complement strand
TATTCACCATAATCAGGTTTGGTGCAGGACATCTATGTTCATGGGTTGTGTTGTTAGTTAACCTCCTGTGGTAAGTGTGCCTAAGGGAAAGTGACTGAACAAAAGTAACACAACTTCTAAATATGGATTAATGTCCTAGATACAGCCAGAAGACCTAGATTTAAGAGTCAAGCTGAGATGTTGGCCCAAATACTTTTACAATATGGACAACACATTATCTCATTAATAACACATGATTTTTCCATGATTAATGAAATTAATAAAGACCCTTTAATGAACCCATCTTACATTTCTTTTAATTCTTCTATTCTATTGCATTAACTCTCCATTTTATTTTATGATAATGATTTTGAGCTCATCTGGACATAGCATTTTTTTTGTTACAGTACAAAGGCCTTTTTTCCAAACCAGTGAACACATAAAGGCCTCAATCTCTACAACAATAACAATTAAATAATTTAGTATAGGTCAACATTGCTGATTTTATTAGCGTAATCAGATTATGTTAATATACTGTAATTGGGTTCAATACATACTAATATGTGATACAGTAATTTGTAGTATAAAGGCTATTAAATGTGCCCTGATTGCCGAGCCTAGTTGCCGACCTCGGTCTAAAATCTTTCAGTTCCTGGTGAATGTTCTTCAAACTTTGATGACTATCCTTGGATCTGCTGTTAATTTTCCTTCCTTGGAGTTTTAGATGCCCTGAACTGAGGGCATGTTGTATGCTGTATATTTTGATTTGGCAAGGGAGAGTGAATAATATCATAGAGATAGAATGAGAAAAAAGGAGGTTTGAGAAAAAAGAGAGGTTTGAGAAAAGGAGAGTGATGGGATGAAATAGTATGAGAAGAGAGGGTTGGAATGAAGAGAGAGGGATGAGAGAGGGATTGGCTGAAGTGAGAGGGATAAGACAAGTAGAACAGAAGAAAGGGATTTAGCTGGTTCTATTAGGCAGAATCTGAACAGGAACAGAGGAGGGTAATAATAATTGAATGTGGTTTAGATGTGTAAATTCCAGATCCAGCACTCATTTAACATAATGTAGACTTTTAACTCTATTTCCCAACAAAGTTATATTTTTAGATGCATTTTTCCAATACATGTTAACAATGTGTTCACTTGCTGTTTTTCTGTTTTCCCTTACTAGTAGATAACTGTGTGTGAACTACTGCTTGGTACTAATGTTGGTAAATTGTGCCATCTAGTGTCTGTTTCTCATAGCCTGTCATGCCAACTCATTGTCGCTCTATGTCAAGCCAAACAGGTTGAGTAATGAAAATGGCATTGAAGATTAGGCTTTTTTTGCAGCAGCAGCAGCTTTCATGAGTAATGTTTTTTTGTTTTTTACATTTCGTTGATCTAAAAAACACACAGACAAAAAAAATAGTGCTGAAACAAGAGAACTGTAACCATTAAAGATGCATTAAGCAATTTTTGGCAATTGTAAAAGTGGTGATGTCAAGCTAAAACATGCCCCTGAAAATTGTGTACCATGGCATGTCATGCATGAGCCACTATGTGCCCCAGGTCATCAAACCACTCACATTCAAACTTGGAATTTCATGGCTACCTGAGGTATGATAGTTACATACAGATTTTGTACATATCAATAACATATTACACATCCAGTCCAAGATGGCAGATTTAATTGTTGCTGTTTTTTGCAAAAGTCTCAGACAAAATAATGTTTATAACATTTGCTTTTTTAATAATTATTTTATACTAAAACATGTGTGCCACAGTTATTGCCACCCCTAGAAATTCATCTTATAAATGGAATCTAATTTATTTATATTCTGATTAGGAATCTACATTTTAAGTCTTTGGGAACTTTGGAAACTCTTAAGAGCTTATCGGGAACATCCTGTTTCACAAGAATATACATGTGAGGTAACACACAGGCTAAACTCCTTCTGTCATCCATCAACATGGTAAGAACCAGAACACACAAATTAATTGAGTCAAAAGGTTGTTGACCTTCAGAAATCTAACAATGGCTATACAAAGGTCGCTATACACCAGAAAGTAACCATGACCACTATTAGGGCAATAATTAAAAACTTTAAAACAATTGGCACAGTGATGATCCTGCCTGGAAGAGGACACGTGTATTTTGCCCCCACACACAGTGAGATGTGACATTTTTTCCCCAAGGATCACCATTGCAGAATTACAGAATTTGTCACAAGTTCTTCAAAACTAGATTAGATTTGATTCAACTTTATTGACACTGAACAAGTACAAGTACAGTATAACGAAATGCAGTTAGCATCTAACCAGAAGTGCAACTAGAAGAGGGCAGAAAATGTACAAGTATTAAGTATATGCATATTACAAGTGGAATGTAGAGATGTGCAAATGAAGGCAAATGGAGTACAAATGGCAAAATAGTAATGTACAAAATAGTTGTGCGGGTGCAAATGGCAATTCTAAATGGCATTCTAAACAGTGCAATTGAGGCAAGTTGAAGGAATAGGGTAGCATGTGCAACCCTAGGTCCCCGAGGTAGACATGTATGTAACAAAAAATGCAAGTACAATGGCAATTCTAAATGTGCAATGAGGGCACATTTAATGTGCAACTGAAATGCAGGGATAGCAGCAGTGAAGTTCCCGAGGTAGACAAGGACATGTAGCAACTGAAAATGTCCTTATCCGCCTGTGCAAAGCAGTGTCAGAGTCAGAGAAAATGTACAAGAATTAAGTATAATGTATGTTACAAGTGGGATGTATGAATGTGCAATGAATGCAAATGCATGTACAAATGGTAATTCTAAATGTGCAGTGAAGACAAATTTAATGTGCAACTGAAATGCAGGGATAGGAGCAGTGAGGTTCCCGAGGTAGACACGTACCTGTAACAACTGAAAACTTCCATTATCAGACTTTGCAGTGTCAGAGTCCAGCAGTACAAAGGGAGTATTGCAACAAGGTCCCTGAGAGGCAGGGGGTGGTATGGTTAGTGATGGGTCACAGAGTTCAGCAGGGTTAGAGTAGATGAAAAGAAACTGTTCCTGAGCCTGCTGGTGTGGGAACGAAGAGACCTGCCTGATGATAAGAGGGCAAACAGTTTGTGGCATGGATGTGAAGTGTCCCTGATGATTCCACGCTCCCTGAGCAGACACGCTTGCGCTGGAGGTCTACGATGGCTGGGAGCTGGGCACCAGTGATGTGCTGGACGGTTTTCATCACCCGTTGCGGGGCCTTCTGGTCGGCCACAGAGCATCCGCTAAACCACACTGTGGCACAGTTTGTCAGAATGCTCTCGCATGTGCAGCGGTAAAAGTTCACAAGGATCCTGTAAGACAGACGGGCCTTCTTCAGCCACCTCAAAAAGTACAGGCGCTGTTGTGCCTTTTTGACTAGGGCTGAGGTGTTGAGGGTCCAGGAGAGGTCCACGGAGATGTGGACACCCAGGAATTTGAAGCTGGACACACGCTCCACCTCAGTGCCATCGATGAGACCTGGGGCATGACTGCAGCCTTTAGACTTCCTGTAATCTACAATGAGCTCCTTGGTTTTCTTTGCATTGAGGGCCAGGTTGTTGTCGTGCATCATGCCGCCAGGCGTTGACCTCCTCCCTGTAGGTTGACTCGTCATTGTCACTGATCGGGCCTACCACTCTGGTGTCGTCTGCGAACTTGACAATGGTGTTGGAACTGTGTAGAGGAATGCAGGCATGGGCGAAGAGGGAGTACAGAAGGGGACTCAGCACACATCTTTGTGGAACACCAGTGTTCAGTATCAGTGTGGAGGAGGTGAAGTTGTCTAACCTGACAGACTGGGGTCTGTTGGTTAGGAAGTCCAAAGTCCAGTTGCAGAGAGAGGGGCTGATCCCCAGGTCATGGAGTTTGTTGACCAGCCTAGAGGGGATGACCGGGTTGAATGCTGAGCTAAAGTCTATGAAAGCTCATTCTCACATAGGGGTTGGTTTTGTCCAGGTGGGTCAGGGCAGAGTGTAAAGCTGTGGAGATGGCGTCCTCTGTAGACCTGTTCGACTGGTAGGCAAACTGGCAGGGATCCAGTGTTGGGGGAGGCAGGCCAGAACTAGTCTTTTGAAGCATATATTTGAAAGTGTTGCAAGAAGAAAGCCTCTTTTGTCACCAAACCATAAATTTAAGCACCTGGACTTTGTTATATGTCATTGGAACTTTCAAAGAATCCCTGTTCTATAGTTTGAAGAAAACATAATAGATATTTTGGCAAAAACACCAGAGATGGGTTTGATGTAAAAGAAACCATGGTCATGCCAAAAATACACAAATCTCTGCTATGATGTATGGTGATGGGTCTGTTTTGTTATAGGGCTGATTTACTTCCAATGGCCTGGGAAGCCTTTTTAGGATACTTGGCATCATAGACTCCATGAAGTACCAGGAGATTGTAGGCCAAAACTTTTCTGTGACTGCCAGGAGACTAAACGTGTGTCTTTGAATGTGTGTCTTTGAATTTTCCAGCAGGACAGCGATCCAAAGCATACCTCCAAATCCACAATAAACAATTTCACTGTCCATAGAATCAAGCTTGTGCGATGGCCATCATAGTCCCCTAACCTAAATCACATTCAAAACCCCTGTGGGGTAAGCTGATAGGAGAGTCCATTAGCAAGGACCGTGGACTCTGAATAATCTTGATAGTTTCTGAGTAGAGGAATGGTCTCAAATTCCTTCCTGTGTTCGCCTATGTCATCAAACATAATGAAAGATGACTCTGACCTCTAATCTTGGCAAAGGGAGGGTGCACAAAGTACTAAATGCAAGGACGCCAATAATTGTAACACATCTTTTAAAAAATGTATTTTTTGAAGAGGATTTTTTAAAGATCTGAGCCCTGTGATTTTTTAAAGTCAGGCTGAGGATGCTAATAATTCTGTATTTGAGATCTGTAGCTAATACTTGCTCACCATGATGTAACATTTCCAGATTTGGACTTTGTTTTGTGTGTCATATGTGTGTGTTGCAATAAATTAATATTGAAAGGTAGAGAATAAAATACAAGAAAAGTTTATAATGGTAAATCAATTGGCAAAATCCTCCTCTGTCTCACAAGCAAATATGACCCATTGCTGTGCATATTCAAAAGACCCAAGGGGTAGGAATGTCACTTAACTTTTAATTCCATATGTCAGGTATGGCAACTGTCTATGCCATGCATATACTGACTCATAAAACATCCATCCTATGACAAAGTGTACATGCTTTGTGATGTAAATACTAAATGTTATTCTCTTATTTAATGAATCATATTTTTTCAACTTCAATAGGTTTCCAAAATACCAGATTCAATATTTGGTTTTACTTCAGCTAACTGCTCCCTAATGTATCCAATGTTGTGTACATCCGGCGTGTTGCTGCCTCCACTGCGCAGACTCGTCTCTGCAGTTCACTGCGTTTCCGTGTTAGCTAGACTGGCTAGCTGCCTTCAAGGTAGAGCTTACGATCGACTCGGACTGGTTACTAACAATGCCGATACATAAAAAACTATTTTCTGAAGGAATGCGTTATCGTTCTTATGCTTAAACAGTGTATTTGTGAATTATGCTATGGAGAGTGCAGTGACAACACTATCCGTAACATGCGAGATGATCAGAACAAGATATTAGCCAACTGTGCGTCTTCAACAGCTACAGTAGCTACCGCTCAGTCCAATTTATGGTGGCTTCGTTGATTTATTTTGTGTTTCGTCTTAGGGGAAAATGAAGAAGTTCAATATCAGAAAAGTCCTGGACGGCTTGACTGCTTCATCTTCCTCTGCATCTGCACATCCGGCACCTAATCAAAATGATGTGATCCAAGAGACGCTACAGTCAGAGCATTTTCAGCTCTGCAAGGTGGGCTACTGTACTGTATTAAGCTGTTTTGCTGGAAATCACTGAGCTAGCACGAGACATGCATGCAGTACACAGCTACACACAGATCAACAACTTGTGCTTTCTAAATCATTTATCTTATTAGTTGTTAGCTAACGTCAGCTTGGTGTGTCAGACAGTTGCTACATACAGGAGTGCGTATTGATTGTTATTGTCCAGGTATGCTGACAATGCATTGGTGCGGATCTTTTAACTAAAATAGCTTGGATAGGAGGTTGCCACTGTTGCGAGCTGTCAAATCAACCGAATAATGACGAATCGCTAATCAGCTGACGTCCTCCCACAAGATCCCATTCCTGGCATTGCCTCATTAGCCCACAGCGTCATCCCACCAGCTACCTAGATGAACCAAGGTTATATAATCTTCAGATTATGTAGTGTCCACAACCAGCCAGCCATGAATTAAATCTGAATAATCCAGTTCCTCTGGATTATGTAATTATAGTGATATGCCACCCAGTCACTGTTTTTGGCAAGTGAGATTTTAAGTTCCAGCAGTTATCCAAGGATCAGATAGTGACAAAGAACAGTCTATCATGACGAAGACAAATGCCTTTCAACAAATCTGCCCGGAGGTGATCTAGTATTGGTCTAATGAAGATTGTGTTCTTACTCTCTCTTCCAGACTGTGCGCCATGGCTTCCCCTACCAGCCCTCCTCCATGGCCTTTGACCCTGTGCAGAAGATTCTGGCCATTGGGACTCAGAGTGGTGCTGTGAGACTGTATCTTTTTTGTCTGTTAATAGGAAAATCAGCAAACAACATTGGCAGACCCATTGCAGTTAGGCCTATCTCTGATATTATTCATTAAGGAACAGTTTCCCAGCCATGTTCAGTGGAGATTATATGTAGATATAGTAGATATTGGACCTTAAAGGGGAATACAGTGCTTTGTTTTCTTCAAATGTGTCTAAGTGTTAGATTGCCTGTAAAAGTGTGTAGTGCGTGCTTCTATCAATCACAGAGTGCAAGACAGAGCAGAAGCATGCTATGCTCCAAGATTATACACCCCTTTCTCACTCACCGGAGCTCTGCATACTACTTTCATGTGATTCATTGTGGCTCAAGTTGTTGTATGTTCACCATTTTGTTCTGAAAGCTCAGCCAAGCAACAGGGCTTAGTTGTGGTAGCTTACGCTATAAAGCCCACTTGTGTGCAATCACATACGATTGATGAAGCTGCTCACATCAGAAGTGGCAATGGAAATTTGCTGTTGTTCCCCCTTATGCAGTAACAGCACTTATTTCTCAGAGCGGCATTATGGATGCATTGCAAATACTTCAGTAGTATTGTACTTCTAACCAGAGCAGGTACTCATTAGTAATATCTCAACCATAACATGAGCTTCTCAGCTGCCATATGCTGGGAAGTAGACCTTGACCAAACTTATCCACTGCTCTGCCTGGTGTGTGCCAAAAAGCCAGCCCAGTGCCACCTCGTAGCCTAGGCCATGTGCTATGAACATTGCTGGTCATGCTGTGCACGTCTGTCCGGCCATGTGAGAGAACAGAACAGCCAGCCAAGTTACTAGCCAGGCTACCATATGAAGGCCAGCTTGGGTTCTCCGTGGTGTAGCCGGTCTTTATGGGTATTTACGTTGAACAAATACATAAACTACATTTAAATTATATAGATCGGAGGTATAACGTAACTGTTTGATTAGCCTCCTTAAAGGCTCTGTCAGTAAGCGTGGCTTGGGTAAATATATGATTTTAAAGGTCATGCAATGGCATGGGACCCGTTTAGGTTATTCTCAGTGATTTTTGGCATCCTGACGTGCTGTTAATGCCAGACAGGTTTGGGCAGCTGTTTTAGGATATTGTTATTTTGTTAATAGTAACTCCTAAACACTTCAGTGTCTTAATAGTGGTCCAAAGAACACACAGGCATCCGTCCAGATACTAATAGTGGCTGACTGGCAGGGTGACCTGATGCGATAACTGTCATTGAAGGCCCTTGTTCATTTATCATGAGACCGGCATCATCGATCTGGCTCATTGGCTTCAAAATTGGGAAACGCTACCACAGCTCAGTGGACATAAATTTTGTGAAATGTCTACTAGCCATAAATGTATACTTTCACATAATCTGTATCTACTACTATTTATCTGTATCTCTATATTTAATGGCCATAGGAAACCTAGCAGTGGTTGTCTAATTTGGAGCAAACACTGTCATTGAAAATCCTTTTTTGTAGTACATTCTTTAAAAAAGTTGACCGACTGCTGGCAAATAACAGTTTGTTAATTGCTGTTTTTTGTCTTTAAACACCCAGATCCTCCATACTCTGTGCTAAATGATATTCATCAGCTATTCTTTTATATTCTTCAGCTATTTTTATACTTATTTTTAGCTAGTCTTGTAAAAATATCAAGTAGCCGAAGATCAAGTTCCCTGCATGCTGTGCCTTGGAGTAGTGCTTTATTAAGTGGGGTTGTTTTTGTTGTATGATCTCTGGTTTTATATTAACACAAAGACTAACAGTTTTGTACATTTTCGAACCAGTGAGACATGCAGGTTGCTGTCTTATGATTGTAATGATATTGTCATCTGATATGGACCTTCTTGCAGTTGTGAAATGTTACAAGACCAAACACTGCGGTTTGCTAAAGCGGAAGTGTCTATCTTTCAGCGGGTGGAAAGGCCTTTTTTTTTCTCTCTCTCTGTGGTGCAGTTTCAGACTCCTTCAATTACAGACCCAATCAATTACAGATAAATTATTTAAAACAATATAAAGCATTTGATCTTTTAAGTGATGTGTTAATGATGTGTTAATTGCTTGTTGATGAGCAGTGTGCTCTGCATGATGCATACGTTAGATTGGCCCAAAATTGAACACGCAGGTGGCTTGACAGGAAGGTCAAAGCAAAAGGTGAATGTTGGACTATTGCACACACATCCAGATGATGCTGCATAATATATTGTGTGAGTGAGTTAAAGCTAACACACAATCAAGATGATCTGATTTTCACCCTGACAATTGTGTACTATCCAAATTACTACTGTATTTATGTGAACAAGAAAATTGCTCACCGTCTTTAGGTTAGTGGTCACGCTGACCTTACAGTCATCATCTACAGGGCGTAATGTGGACCTCTTTTTATAAGAAGCATGTTTGCAGAAGTTGTAGGCGCACAATGACCAATTTGTGTGTCATTAAAGCCAGAATTGTGACACTTTCTAGGCACTTTGCTCCCTGGGAACCTAATGTGGCAGCCCCCCGATACCTCTCCTATTTAGAGTGGCTGGGTTAAAAGAGGAGGCTACACTTTGACACTTCGGGCCTTATGTGCACTCAGTGACTATAATAATGCACGTTTCTTTTACATTTAGTAGTCTTTTGAGGTATGTAGTTGAAAATCAAGTGCTATTTTATGTTATTAGAAACTACCAGAAAACACACAGTATAGCTTTATTCAATAGGGCTGTGCCATGTCTGGATTTACATATCGTCCCAACAACCTGTTCAAACATCATCGATAGACAGTGCAGTCAGATTTTGATTCCATGGAAGTGGTGTATGTGCTGTGTGCATGAAGGGGTATATCAGTGGAATTAACACTGTATTAACTAGGATTGGTACAGCTAACCCACCCGCGGTACTGCACATATTGCAGTTCACGGTTCGATACGTTGTCGGTACAGCGCAAAAAGGTATTGTCAGCAGTTACAGAAGGTCTGTTTTTAGTTGATTTGTTAAAAGATGCAATGCTAAGATTGAACTAACATGAGCCATATATTGTCTGAGGACTGCACAATCAAGAATACCAACACTTGCTATATTTCTGTAAATGAAAATTGTTGTTTTTATTGCTCAACAAAAAACAAAAAAGGAAACCCTGTGTGACACTTATTGGCCAATTCATTGTTATCTTGTGCTTTGGCTTGCTCATAGTGTGGGTACTACCAGTGTGTTGAAATTGGTACAAGAGGGACATTTTAGAAGATGCTGAAAGCATGTATTCTCTTTCTCACTCACAGAGATCGGACACATAACATCTGCGGCTGTAAACACTTATTGCTTTTGTAGTTTCTTCACGTAGAATAAGGAACTGCTGTTATGAGACCTGACGGAATTATCTTTGTTTAATGTATTTTTGCCATAACAGCAGAGATCACAGCCCTTCATTACACTCTATACAGTCATAAATACTTCAGAGACAGTGTGAAATGACAAGCTACATTCTGGGATCAGTTCTTTGCTGATCAATTCTGGGGTCAGCAAAACACAACCCTGTTTCTTTTAAAAACTTCGGGATGATGAAGAATGGAAAACCCAAGCAGAATTCTAGATGGAAGCCTGATAGTCCATAACAGACATGTTTTTCAACATGATAAAAACTGTTTATATTGTAACATAATAGGGTAAGATGGTTCAAGAATAGAATCAATGGTTAAAAAACTGAATTGACTATTACAGATACCCAAATCCATCCCAGACTGTAGCTTGAACTGCTGAAGTGTAACCACTTTACCATTTATTTGTCAGTAGAGCACTCTGTGCAGTTTTTTTTTTTTTACTGAAAAAACTAAAAATGTCTTTGCTGTTGGTTTCATCCAGGATAAAAAAAAGTGAGCTATAGCCAGGTGAAAAAATTTATGGTTAGCTAACTAATATAAGCTGGCTCTCTGATGTAAATAAAACACACATTAAGTGGTTAACAAGGTTAAATTAGCTACAACATTTCTATACAAACCCCAGCTGAGATAGTGATTTGTGGTAATATGACATTTAGCAGAGCTTTAGGAATGAACACTTTTCGAACGACTAATGCAACTAAAGATTATCTACTGACACATTGCTTTTCTGCCTCAGGATAAACACTCACGCAGCAGCTTAAGCTCTGCCAACGTCACACCGACAAAGCAGAGATCTGTATAATGCTAAGATGTTCATGCAATTCCAGAATGTGGATCAGAATAAGAATCAGTAAGAGTTTTATTGCCAAGTAACTTTCACAACAAACAAGGAATTTTTTCTGGCCCATTAGTGCAACAATTTACCCATAAGACAAAAAATTGTGCACCAACCAACTGAGGCGGCCCTCTGCGGCGCCATCTTGAGCCACAAGCTCCGTCACTACCACTCCGTCCACTTAAGGGAAGTTCTACTTCGATTTTAATCTATCAAGTCAAATTGTGACTCCCGTCTGTTCAGTTGTGACGCAGCCCCACCTTAGTTTGTTCACGGCATTCAGGGGTTGTTTGATTACAGTTTTGTTAATCCTGTTCAGATGGGCAGATGTTATTTCAGTGTGTCTGTCAGATCAACGCTAACTGGACACTGTTGCAAACATCCAGTGCGGACAGGCCTTTCCTGAGCGTGGCTGTCATCTAGATCTCTTTGCGGCTTCACTGCCAGGAACTGTAGTGCTGAGGCTGACAGTCAGGGTGCTTTTATGTTCTTACCTGACTGCATGTTGTCCCTGTGACAGACGCTGTGTTTGGCTGTCTTTCCTTTCTTTTTCTGATCCCTGTATGACCAGTAATGCCACGCCCCCTAAACGTTTGCTTCTTAAGGAATATGGGGGGGCAGGATAGCCTGCTGTAGTATTGTTAATGAAAGTTAATTAAATGTCACTGGTTTTAATCTCTGATAAGCCGATAAGGCGAAATACCGTCACTTTGTCCCTGAGCAAGATGGTTAAAATAAAATTAGAGTAAAAAAATATAAACAGAAGATTGCATAATAAAATAAATATTTGTCGTGTTACACAGTGTGATTGAAATCTTTTGTCGACAATCTCCCCAAAATGTTTTTAATGTCACTAAAACACCAGCATACTTTTATTAAATAAGTATTTTACCCCCTGAGTCAATATGTACAACACATTTGGCAGGTTTTACATCTGGAAGTCTTGTCATGACATAGAGTTGCCTCAAATCTATTTAAAAATCTATCTTGGCTGCTGTATTCATTCACTCTATTACTGGTGAGTAACTCCAGTGTAAAATTAAACTTGTGCTGACAATAGTGAATTGTTCTCCAGGTTAGCATTGAGGATTTTGCCTGTGCTTTTTCTTTTTATCTGAGAAATGTTTGAGGCTTTGCCAATGCCATGCATACCCATACCATGGTGATACTACCACCGTGCCTGCAACTGAGACAATTACTCAGTAATCTTGTTTAAGATTTGTCCCAACTGAAGCCATTCCATTTAGGCCAAAAAGAGTATTCTTTTCATAACTCCATCTCTTTCAAAATAGCCAAAGGATTCATGGTAACTTCCCTTATCAGTTTCCTTCCTGTCCTGCAAAATGTAAAAAAAAGTCTGAAGGATTAATATTCATGCATCCACTGCAACTGTGAATACATAATTAGCTGACTTAAACTTGCTAACCTCAACAGCATCCCTTTTCTATCCCCATGTTTATAAACAGTGTCACTGTAAACTCAGAACACAGTTGGGGAAATGAGGGGTTTCTTTTCTCCAGCCGCATCCCAAAGCTGTTCATCGAAACAGGCATGGTGTCTGCTTTCTTACTCTTTGAACCGCAAATTGCCCCTTTACTTTTTTCCGTGCTCATATCTCCTTTGCGTTTTCTTTTTTTGAGACCACTGTTGTTGGCTCAACCCCACAGTGACTTATTTCACACAGGACTTCTCCCATGGTTGCTTGGCGGTAAAGTATAGCATCACTGTGGGCAATGGCCTTGAGGTCATATTTTCACAATGTCAGCAGACTGGAAACCTCTGACTTGATGGACCCCTCAGACTAAATCCTAAATTGCACCCTATTTCCCTATATAGTGTACAGATTTTATCCAGGGCCCTAGTCAAAAGCAGTGCACCATGTAGGCAATAGTGTGCCGTTTGGGAAGCAGCGAGAGAGGGTTGAGACTCCGCGGGAGAATCCTGTCTGGATTCTAAACTGACTGATGTGTTAGGAATAAATAAGGCTCTCATGGGCCTCTGGTTTTTATTTATTTCCCCTCCCCCTACTTTTATTTATTCTTTTGGGATGCCAACTGTTTTGAAGGCAGACTGGACCGTATTAATACATCTGGTTGTTGTATTGAGCGGAGTCAGTCGGGGTGGTTACAGCTGAGGGAGGGATTGGGTGGCAGAGTGAATGACTTGCTTTGTCTGCTTCTGTGACATTCTATTGTTGGGGATTTCATAAGGTGGTGGGTGCACTCTTCCAATGTTTCCTATCAAGCTAATTCAATGGCTCTTAGGCTCTGGGAAAATTCTTCACCACGACTCACTGCTGAAGTTGAAAGTGGTTTAACTGAATATTATAAATAAAGCAAGATCAGGTCTGCGTCGTGAAATTGTTTCTGTAGTCATATCAGTTATTATTTGCAGAAATTATTTTTTGTAACACTCTTGAGATGATGGAGATAAAAAATCCTCCTCTGCTTTTCAGTGGTGGACAAGTGAAGACAAAAAAGACGCCAAAGGAAGCAGCCAAAACTGGGATGTCCTTGCATTCTATCAAAACAGAGATCGTCAGAGATCAAGCTAAATAGGTCAGAGTAGAGACATTGAATCATAAAGTCAGAGTAGAAATACTCAAGGTCAGAGTAGAAACACTGAAGGTCAGAATGGAAACAGTGATTCATATAAATTATTAAATAGTTAGACAGGCAAACGTATGTATGCTAAGCACAACAAATCATTGTGGTTTATTGCTAATTCTTGCTATTGCATACTACCATGACCCCATCACTATGTAAAAGCCTTTATTGCATTTAATGACAATGGGCACATCACACTCTTAAGCTGACCTACGACATGGACTAAGCCAAGGAGGATCCAAGCACCATTTACCAAATCAGATACCGTACTACCATGCCTGCCTTCAATTTAATTCATATTAATCTGTTTTGTGGCCTCATTGTCCCATGTTCCATGAAAGGATTTTAAGTATTTGTGTCTTGCTGAGGACAAATAATTTTCCATGTGGGATTCATACATTATAACCTTTTCAATTCATTGTCTTTAAACCCATGCTTATAATAAATGCGTCTTAAACAAGGTCTGGTCCCTTAACTGAGCTTTACAGTTTTGGCCGTGCTGGTGTGGAGTGCTACTGTCAACATGAGAGTGGGGCGGCTGTCATCCAGCTCCAGTTCTTGGTCAACGAGGTGAGTCCCACTCTTCATCCAGTGTCATAGCCCTGCTCCCAGACAGCACTGGCTCTCTCATTTAACAGTCTTTCCCTCAATTTCTTGTTTCTTCCGTTCTCACCTTATAAACAAGCCTCTGAGAAGGGAGGAGCCTTGGCTAGGTCTTCTTATTCAATGGGTTTTGTGAAAGGGAAAAATTAAGTGTTTTGGAATTGCGGAATTGAGAAAGCCTTGGATTCTGTCAGGACCTCATCCATTTAACTCTCTTTTATCTTTATCCACATTGCCCTATTCCTCTCCCATGTATCTGGTTAAATTTGCTCGCTATAAATTTGACCAGTAACCGAAAGGTTAGATTACAATCCCTGAGCTGGCAAATTGAACAACCTGTCGTCTGTCCCTGGGCATACCGGTTAACCCTTATTTACCCAAGGTACTGGCTGAAAATGTCTTTATAAAATTGTTTACTATGTGGAAATTAAATTATCATCTATAACATCGGTCAACAGGGGGCGCTAGTGAGTGCCTTAGCTGATGACAGCGTTCACCTGTGGAATCTGAGGCAGAAGCAGCCAGCTATCCTGCACACTCTCAAATTCAACAGGGAGAGGTACGTACACCATAAACATTGGTCATATTTGAATAAGCTAAAGACGCACAGTAGCTATATTCAAATAGGCTATTCTACACCCACAAGTCTTCAAATTGAATATTCAATTTTGTAGTGTTTTGTCTTGTTTCATCCTCACTGCTTTTGTGTCCGTGTCCCCAAATAGCATCCTATTCCCTATCTAGTGCACTACGTTTGACTAAGCTGCATCAAAATGAGTGCATTTAATAGGATAACCTTTGGGACACATTGCTGCTTTTGAAACTTGCCTGCTTCTTTCCCAGTCAGGTCAATAGCCACTATAACTGCTGGATACCATAGTTACCATGCTTATTGGGTTTTAGTGTTACATCATGGGTTTATATTTTAATGACTTCTGAAGGGCCTCTGGGTGCATCTGAAAAAGCCTACCATTTTGGGATTCAGCCAATCAGTTGCTTGCTGCCAGATAGGAGTTCATGCTGCTTTCTCTGTATGCAAATGTTTCACTGTGCTTACATTGTGGATCCTTTTTCTGATATGTAAAATAATGTCCCTTGGTAGTATGAAAAGAGATCTATAATCTAAGGTTTGTTTTGTTGTGTGTATTTGTTGTTGGGCTATGAGAGTTTACTGTGTGACATTGTACAGTTGATATTTTATTATAGTGACTGAGTGTGATGTGACACAAATATGCCATTTTCGCCTAGTGTGAACAGTACTCTGAGTTCATTCAAGGCATGTCTGTTAATGGCTACTCAGACCTATAAGGATTGACTGATTTAACTACCTCACTATTACATCACACACAAATGCAAGCTGGTCTGCTTTGACAACATTACAATTGCTTGGCTGTTGTGGGTGGTGTAGTCCAATTTTATTTTACTGTGTGCTATAATTCTCCATGATAGTTGGGCTACCAACATATGATAGCCTACAGTGCATGCCACTCTAAATAAAATAATTGCCTAAGAACATTGTGTGTGTGTGTGTGTGTGTGTGTGTGTGTGTGTGTGTGTGTGTGTGTGTGTGTGTGTG